>CAUOPZ010000466.1:0-14000 GCA_963457665.1 Thysanoteuthis rhombus
GTGTGAACTTGGGTATTTCTTTCTGTCAAGAAAATAAAGCAAATTATTTAAAATTCTGACAGTTACATATATAAACACACTTGATGCTACAAATGGTGCATGAATAAAAAGAAATACGAAAATTAATGGAAAATTTTTTGGATTGGATTAGGGTGAAAACAGAAAACATGGATGAAAACTTTTGTATGTTGATGGACAGCATATGGATGAGGTGTGATTAGAATAAGATGGATGATAGAGAAATGTACACTGTTTGCATTGTCACCAAAAATGAGATAAGTCAAGTAGTTGCAGAGTTTGCACTGGAAACTACACTGACCACAAATATAAAATGAAGGGAAGGGGGGAGGTAACCAACAAGAAAGTTGGGGCAAATAAGTGACTGAACGTGTGTGTTCAAGACTTTTATATTTCAAACTAGCAGTTGAAGTTAAAAATTACTACCAGCACCACCACCACCCATATATGCTAAATTTTTACAATGTAAAATTAAGATTAAACATGTATTGTAAATTGAGCCCTCCACTGGGAACACCATAACCTAAATAGATATATAGAGAAATATCACAAAACAAGACTAACTATAACCCAAATAGATACATCGATAAATGTCACATCACATGACTAACCAAAACCCGAATAGATACATAGATAAATACCAGAACACACGAATAACCCGAACCCAAATAGATACATAGATAAATGTCAGAACACATGACTAACCAAAACCCAAATAGATACATAGATAAATGTCACATCACATGACTAACCAGAACCCAAATAGATACATAGATAAATATCAGAACACATGACTAACCCAAACCCAACTACATACATAAATGAATGTCAGAACACACAAATAACCCGAACCCAAATAGATACATAGATAAATGTCAGAACTCATAAATGACCCAAACCCAAATAGATACATAAATAAATGTCACATCACATGACTGACCCAAACCCAAATAGATACATAGAAAAATGTCAGAACTCATCAATGAACCAAACCCAAATAAATACATAGATAAATGTAGGAACACACGAATCACCCAAACCCAAATAGATACATAGATAAATGTCAGAACTCATAAATAACTTGAAACCAAACAGATACATGGACGAATGTCAGAACACACAAATAACCCAGACCCAAATAGATACATAGATAAATGTCAGAACTCATAAATAACCCAAACCCAAATAGATACATAGATAAATGTAAGAACAAATGACTAACCCAATCCTCAATAGATACATAGATAAATGTCAGAACTCATAAATAACCGGAACCCAAATAGATACATAGATAAATGTCAAAACTCATAAATAACCTGAAACCAAACAGATACATAGATAAATGTTACATCACATGACTAACCCAAACCCAAATAGATACATAGATAAATGTCAGAACTCATTAATGACCCAAACCCAAATAGATACATAGATAAATGTCAGAACACATGAATAACCCAAACCCAAATAGATACATAGATGAATATCAGAACACATGACTAACCCGAACCCAAATAGATACATCAATAAATGTCAGGAAGCAGAAATAACCCAAACCCAAATAGATACATATATAAATGTCAGAACTCATAAATAGCCGAAACCAAAAAAGATACATAGATAAACGTCACGACACATGGCTAACTCAAACCCAAATAGATACATAGATAAATGTCACATCACATGACTACCCAAACCCAAATAAATACATGGATAAATGTCAGAACACTTGACTAAGCCAAACCCAAATAGATACATAGATAAATATCAGAACTCATAAATAACCCAAACCCAAATAGATACATAGATAAATGTCAGAACACAAGAATAACCCAGACCCGAATAGATACATAGATAAATGTCAGAACTCATAAATAACCCAAACCCAAATAGATACATAGATAAATGTCAAAACTCATAAATAACCCAAATCCAAACAGATACATAGATAAATGTCATAACTCATAAATAACCCGAACCCAAATAGATACAGAGATAAATGTCAGAACACTTGACTAACCCAAACCCAAATAGATACATAGATAAATGTCAGAACACATGAATAACCCGAACCCAAATAGATACATAGATAAATGTCAGAACACATGACTAACCCAATCCTCAATAGATACATAGATAAATGTCAGAACTCATTAATGACCCAAACCGAAATAGATACATAGATAAATGTCAGAACACAGGAATAACCCAAACCCAAATAGATACATGGATAAATGTCAGAACACACGAATAACCCAAACCCAAATACATACATAGATAAATGTCAGAACACTCTACTAAGCCAAATCCAAATAGATACATCGATGAATGTCAGAACACAACAATAACCCAAACCCAAATAGATACATAGATAAATGTCAGGACACACAAATAACCCAAACCCAAATAGATTCATAAATAAATGTCAGAACACATGACTAACCAAAACCCAAATAGATACATAGATAAATGTCAGGACACATGACTAACCCAAACCCAAATAGATACATAGATGAATGTCAAAACACATGACTAACCCGAACCCAAATAGATACATAGATAAATGTCAGAACACACGAATAGCCCAAACTCAAATAGATACATAGATAAATGTCAGAACACATGAATAACCCAAACCCAAATATATACATACATAAATGTCAGAACTCATAAATAACCCAAACCCAAATAGATACATGGATAAATATCAGAACACATGACTAACCCGAACCCAAATAGATACATAGATAAATGTCAGAACTGATAAATAACCTAAACCCAAATAGATACATAGATAAATGTCAGAAAGTAAAGATAACCCATACCCAAATAGATACATAGATAAATGTCAGAACTCATAAATAGCCCAAACCCAAATAGATACATAGATAAATGTCAGGACACATGACTAACTCAAACCCAAATAGATAGATAGATAAATGTCAGAACACTTGAATAACCCAAACCCAAATAGATACATAGATAAATGTCAGAACACATGACTAACCCAAACCCAAATAGATACATAGATAAATGTCAGAACACATGACTAACCCAATCCTCAATAGATACATAGATAAATGTCAGAACTCATAAATAACCCGAAACCAAACAGAGACATAGATAAATGTCAAAACACATGACTAACCCAAACCCAAATAGATACATAGATAAATGTCAGAACTCATTAATGACCCAAACCCAAATAGCTACATAGATAAATGTCAGAACACTTGAATAACCCAAACACAAATAGATACATAGATAAATATCAGAACACATACTAACCCGAACCCAAATAGATACATAGATAAATGTCAGAACACATGACTAACCCGAACCCAAATAGATACATAGATTAATGTCAAAACACACAAATAACCCAAACCCAAATAGATACATAGATAAATGTCAGAACACATAAATAACCCAAATCAAAATAGATACATAGATAAATGTCAGAACACATGACTAACCCAATCCTCAATAGATACATAGATAAATGTCAGAACACATGACTAACCCAATCCTCAATAGATACATAGATTAATGTCAGAACTCATATATAACCCAAACTAAAATAAATACATAGATAAATGTCAGAACTCATAATTAACCCAAACCCAAATAGATACATAGATAAATGTCAGAACTCATAAATAACCCGAACCCAAATAGATACATAGATAAATGTCAGAACACATGAATAACCCAAACCCAAATATATACATAGATAAATGTCAGAACTCATGACTAACCCAATCCTCAATAGATACATAGATTAATGTCAGAACTCATATATAACCCAAACTAAAATAAATACATAGATAAATGTCAGAACTCATAAATAACCCGAATCCAAATAGATACATAGATAAATGTCAGAACTCATAAATAACCAGAACCCAAATAGATACAGAGATAAATGTCAGAACACTTGACTAACCCAAACCCAAATAGATACATAGATAAATGTCACATCACATGACTGACCCAAACCCAAATAGATACATAGATAAATGTCATAACACATGAATAACCCGAACCCAAATAGATACATAGATAAATGTCAGAACACTGGACTAAGCCAAACCCAAATAGATACATAGATAAATGTCAGAACACATAAATAACCCAAACCCAAATAGATACATAGATAAATGTCAGAACACATGAATAACCCAAACACAAATAGATACATAGATAAATGTCAGAACAGATGACTAACCCAATCTTCAATAGATACATAGATTAATGTCAGAACTCATAAATAACCCGAAACCAAACAGATACATAGACAAATGTCAAAACACATGACTAACCCGAACCCAAATAGATACGTAGATAAATGTCAGAACACACAAATAACCCAAACACAAATGGATACATAAATAAATGTCAGAAAACATGACTAACCCAATCCTCAATAGATACATAGATAAATGTCAGAACTCATAAATAACCTGAAACCAAACAGATACATAGATAAATATTAGAACAAATGACTAACCTGAACCCAAATATATAGATAGATAAATGTCATAACACATGAATAACCTGAACCCAAATAGATACATAGATAAATGTCAGGACACATGACTAACTCAAACCCAAATAGATACATAGATAAATGTCACATCACATGACTGACCCAAACCCAAAAAAATACATGGATAAATGTCAAACCACTTGACTAAGCCAAACCCAAATAGATACATAGATAAATGTCAGAACACAAGAATAACCCAAACCCAAAGAGATACATAGATAAATATCAAAACACATGACTAACCCAAACCCAAATAGATACATAGATAAATGTCGGAACTCATAAATAACCCAAACCAAAATAGATACATAGATAAATGTCAGAACACAAGAATAACCCAAACCCAAAAAGATACATAGATAAATGTCAGAACACATGAATAACCCGAACCCAAATAGATACATAGATAAATGTCGGAACACATGAATAACCCGAACCCAAATAGATATTTAGATAAATGTCAGAACACTTGAATAACCCAAACCCAAATAGATACATAGATAAATGTCAGAACACATGACTAACCGAAACCCAAATAGATACATAGATAAATGTCACATCACATGACGAACCAAAACCTCAGTAGATACATAGATAAATGTCGGAACTCATAAATAACCCAAACCCAGATAGATACATAGATAAATGTCAGAACACTTGAATAACTCAAACCCAAATAGATACATAGATAAATGTCACATCACATGACTGACCCAAACCCAAAAAAATACATGGATAAATGTCAAACCACTTGACTAAGCCAAACCCAAATAGATACATAGATAAATGTCAGAACACAAGAATAACCCAAACCCAAAGAGATACATAGATAAATATCAAAACACATGACTAACCCAAACCCAAATAGATACATAGATAAATGTCGGAACTCATAAATAACCCAAACCAAAATAGATACATAGATAAATGTCAGAACACAAGAATAACCCAAACCCAAATAGATACATAGATAAATGTCAGAACACTTGAATAACCCAAACCCAAATAGATACATAGATAAATGTCAGAACACATGACTAACCAAAACCCAAATAGATACATAGATAAATGTCACATCACATGACTAACCCAAACCCAAATAGATACATAGATAAATGTCATAACACATGAATAACCCGAACCCAAATAGATACATAGATAAATGTCAGAACACTGGACTAAGCCAAACCCAAATAGATACATAGATAAATGTCAGAACACATAAATAACCCAAACCCAAATAGATACTTAGATAAATGTCAGAACTCATAAATAACCCAAACCCAAATATATACATAGATAAATGTCAGAACTAATAAATAACCCAAACCCAAATAGATACATAGATAAATATCAGAACACATGACTAACCTGAACCCAAATAGATACATAGATAAATGTCAGAACTCATGAATAACCCGAACCCAATTAGATACATAGATAAATGTCAGAACACTTGAATAACCCAAACCCAAATAGATACATGGATAAATGTCAGAGCACATGACTAACCCAAATCCAAATAGATACATAGATAAATGTCAAAAATCATAAATAGCCCAAACCTAAATAGATACATAGATAAATGTCAGAAATCATAAATAACCCAAACTCAAATAGATACATAGATAAATGTCAGAACACTTGACTAACCCAAACCCAAATAGATACATAGATAAATGTCAGAACACATGAATAACCCGAACCCAAATAGATACATAGATAAATGTCGGAACACATGACTAACCCAATTCTCAATAGATACATAGATAAATGTCAGAACACAAGAATAACCCAAACCCAAATAGATACATTGATAAATGTCAGAACACTTGAATAACCCAAACCCAAATAGATACATAGATAAATGTCATAACAAATGACTAACCAAAACCCAAATAGATACATAGATAAATGTCACATCACATGACTAACCAAAACCCCAGTAGATACATAGATAAATGTCGGAACTCATAAATAACCCAAACCCAAATAGATACATAGATAAATGTCAAAACACTTGACTAACCCAAACTCAAATAGATACATAGATAAATGTCAGAACACATGAATAACCCAAACCCAAATAGATACATAGATAAATATCAGAACACATGACTAACCCAATCCTCAATAGATACATAGATAAATGTCAGAACTCATAAATAACCCGAAACCAAATAGATACATAGATAAATGTCAGAACACATGACTAACCCAAATCCAAATAGATACATAGATAAATGTCAGAACTCATAAATAACCCAAACCAAAATAAATACATTGATAAAAATCAAAACACATGACTAACTCTAACCCAAATAGATACATAGATAAATGTCACATCACATGACTGACCCAAACCCAAATAAATACATGGATAAATGTCAAACCATTTGACTAAGCCAAACCCAAATAGATACATAGATAAATGTCAGAACACAAGAATAACCCAAACCCAAATAGATACATAGATAAATATCAAAACACATGACTAACCCAAACCCAAATAGATACATAGATAAATGTCAGAACTCATAAATTACCCAAACCCAAATAGATACATAGATAAATGTCTGAACACATAGTAACCCATTCCCCAATAGATACATATATAAATGTCGGAACACTTGAATAACCCAAACCCAAATAGAAACATAGATAAATGTCACATCACATGACTAACCAAAACCTGAATAGATACATAGATAAATATCAGAACACATACTAACCCGAACCCAAATAGATACATAGATAAATGTCAGAACTCATGAATAACCCAAACCCAAATAGATACATAGATAAATGTCGGAACACAAGAATAACCCAAAACCAAATAGATACATAGATAAATATCAAAACACATGACTAACCTAAACCCAAATAGATACATACATAAATGTCAGAACTCATAAATAACCCAAACCCAAACAGATTCATAGATAAAGGTCAGAACTCATAAATAACCCAAATTCAAATCGATACATAGATAAATGTCAGAACACATGACTAACCCAAACCCAGATAGATACATAGATAAATTTCAGAACACATGAGTAACCCAAACCCAAATCGATCCATAGATAAATATCAGAACACACGAATAGTCCAAACCCAAATAGATACATAGATAAATGTTAGAACACAAGAATAACCCGAACCCAAATATATACATAGATAAATGTCAGAACTCATAAATAACCCGAACCTAAATAGATACATAGATAAATGTCAGAACACATGAATAACCCAAACACAAATAGATACATAGATAAATATCAGAATTCATGACTAACCCGAACCTAAATAGGTACATAGATAAATGTCAGAAAACACAAATAACCCAAACCCAAATAGATACATAGATAAAGGTCAGAACTCATAAATAACCCAAACCTAAATAGATACATAGATAAATGTCTGAACACAACAATAACCCAAACCCAAATAGATACATAGATAAATGTCAGAACTCATTGATGACCCAAACCCAAATAGATACATAGATAAATGTCAGAACACAACAATGACCCAAACCCAAATAGATACATAGATAAATGTCAGAACTCATCAATGACCCAAACCTAAATAGATACATAGATAAATGTCATAACACATGAATAACCCAAACCCAAATAGATACATAGATAAATATCAGAACACATGACTAACCCAAACCCAAATAGATACTTAGATAAATGTCATAACTCATAAATAACCCAAACCCAAATATATACATAGATAAATGTCAAAACTAATAAATAACCCAAACCCAAATAGATACATAGATAAATATCAGAACACATGACTAACCTGAACCCAAATAGATACATAGATAAATGTCAGAACTCATAAATAACCCAAACCCAATTAGATACATAGATAAATGTCAGAACACTTGAAAAACCCAAACCCAAATAGATACATAGATAAATGTCAGAACACACAAATAACTCAAACCAAAATAGATACATAGATAAAGGTCAGAACTCAAAAATAACCCAAACCTAAATAGATACATAGATAAATGTCATAACACATGAATAACCCAAACCCAAATAGATACTTAGATAAATGTCAGAACTCATAAATAACCCAAACCCAAATATATACATAGATAAATGTCAGAACTAATAAATAACCCAAACCCAAATAGATAAATAGATAAATATCAGAACACATGACTAACCTGAACCCAAATAGATACATAGATAAATGTCAGGAAGAATGACTAACTTAAACCCAAATAGATACATAGATAAATGTCACATAACATGACTGACCCAAACCCAAATAAATACATAGATAAATGTCAGAACACTTGACCTAGCCAAACCCAAATAGATACATAGATAAATGACAGAACTCATAAATAACCCAAACCAAAATAGATACATAGATAAATGTCAGAAATCATAAATAGCCCAAACCCAAATAGATACATAGATAAATGTCAGAACTCATAAATAACCCAAACTCAAATAGATACATAGATAAATGTCAGAACACTTGACTAACTCAAACCCAAACAGATATATAGATAAATGTCACATCACATGACTGACCCAAACCCAAATAAATACATGGATAAATGTCAGAACACTTGACTGAGCCAAACCCAAATAGATACATAGATAAATATCAGAACTCATAAATAACCCAAACCCAAATAGATACATAGATAAATGTCAGAACACAAGAATAACCCAGACCCAAATAGATACATAGATAAATGTCAGAACACATGAATAACCCAAACCCAGATAGATACATAGATTAATGTCAGGACACAAGACTAACTCAAACCCAAATAGATACATAGATAAATGTCACATCACATGACTGACCCAAACCCAAATAGATACATTGATAAATGTCAGAACACAAGAATAACCCAAACCCAAATAGATACATAGATAAATATCAAAACACATGACTAACCCAAACCCAAATAGATACATAGATAAATATCAGAACACATGACTAACCCAAACCCAAATAGATACATAGATAAATGTCAGAACACAAGAATAACCCAAACCCAAATAGATACATAGATAAATGTCCGAACACTTGACTAACCCAAACCCAAATAGATACATAGATAAATGTCAGAACACATGACTAACCAAAACCCAAATAGATACATAGATAAATGTCACATCACATGACTAACCAAAACCTGAATAGATACATAGATTAATATCAGAACACATGACTAACCCAAACCCAAATATATACATAGATAAATGTCAGAACTCATGAATAACCCAAACCCAAATAGATACATAGATAAAAATCAGAACACATGAATAACCCAAACCCAAATAGATACATAGATAAATATCAAAACACATGACTAACCCAAACCCAAAGAGATACATAGATAAATGTCAGAACTCATAAATAACCCAAACCCAAATAGATACATAGATAAAGGTCAGAACTCATAAATAACCCAAACCCAAATAGATACATAGATAAATGTCAGAACACATGACTAACCTAAACCCAAATAGATACATAGATAAATGTCAGAACACAAGACTAACCAAAACCCAAATAGATACATAGATAAATGTCAGAACTCATAAATAACCCGAAACCAAACAGAGACATAGATAAATGTCAGAACACAAGACTAACCCAAACCCAAATAGATACATAGATAAATGTCAGAACTCATAAATAACCCGAAACCAAACAGAGACATAGATAAATGTCAAAACACATGACTAACCCAAACCCAAATATATAGATAGATAAATGTCAGAACTAATAAATAACCCAAACCCAAATAGATACATAGATAAATATCAGAACACATGACTAACCTGAACCCAAATAGATACATAGATAAATGTCAGAACACTTGAATATCCCAAACCCAAATAGATACATAGATAAATGTCAGAACACATGAATAACCCAAACCCAAATAGATACATAGATAAATGTCAGAACACTTGACTAAGCCAAACCCAAATAGATACATAGATAAATGTCAGAACACATAAATAACCCAAACCCAAATAGATACATAGATAAATGTCAGGACGAATGACTAACATAAACCCAAATAGATACATAGATAAATGTCACATAACATGACTGACCCAAACCCAAATAAATACATAGATAAATGTCAGAAAACTTGACCTAGCCAAACCCAAATAGATACATAGATAAATGTCAGAACTCATAAATAACCCAAACCAAAATAGATACATAGATAAATGTCAGAACTCATAAATAACCCAAACCAAAATAGATACATAGATAAATGTCAGAACTCATGAATAACCGAAACCTAAATAGATACATAGAAGAATGTCAGAACACTTGACAAACCCCAACCCAAATAGATACATAGATAAATATCAGATCACATGAATAACCCAAACCCAAATAGATACATAGATAAATGTCAGAACTATTAAATAACCCAAACCCAAATAGATACATAGATAAATGTCAGAACACATAGTAACCCATTCCCCAATAGATACATAGATAAATGTCAGAACACATGAATAACCCAAACCCAAATAGATACATAGATAAATGTCAGAACACATGAATAACCCAAACCCAAATAGATACATAGATAAATGTCAGAACACATGACTAACCCAATCCCCAATAGATACATAGATAAATGTCGGAACTCATAAATAACCCGAACCCAAACAGATACATGGATAGATGTCACATCACATGACTAACCCAAACCCAAATAGATACATAGATAATTGTCAGAACTCATTAATGACCCAAACCCAAATAGATACATAGATAAATATCAGAACACAAAAATAACCCAAACCCAAATAGATACATAGATAAATATCAGAACTCATAAATAACCCAAACCCAAATCGATACATAGATAAATATCAGAACACATGACTAACCCGAACCCAAATAGATACATAGATAAATGTCAGAACTCATAAATAACCCGAACCCAAATAGATACATAGATAAATGTCAGAACACTGACTAACCCAAACCCAAATAGATACATAGATAAATGTCATAACTCATAAATAACCCAAACCTAAATAGATACATAGATAAATGTCAGAACACTTGACTAAGCCAAACCCAAATAGATACATAGATAAATGTCAGAACTCATGAATAACCCAAACCCAAATAGATACATAGATAAATGTCAGAACACATGACTAACCCAAATCCAAATAGATACATAGATAAATGTCAGAACTCATAAATAACCCAAACCCAAATAGATACATAGATAAAGGTCAGAACTCATAAATAACCCAAACCCAAATAGATACATAGATAAATGTCAGAACACATGACTAACCTAAACCCAAATAGATACATAGATAAATGTCAGAACACAAGACTAACCCAAACCCAAATAGATACATAGATAAATGTCAGAACTCATAAATAACCCGAAACCAAACAGAGACATAGATAAATGTCAAAACACATGACTAACCCAAACCCAAATATATAGATAGATAAATGTCAGAACTAATAAATAACCCAAACCCAAATAGATACATAGATAAATATCAGAACACATGACTAACCTGAACCCAAATAGATACATAGATAAATGTCAGAACACTTGAATATCCCAAACCCAAATAGATACATAGATAAATGTCAGAACACATGAATAACCCAAACCCAAATAGATACATAGATAAATGTCAGAACACTTGACTAAGCCAAACCCAAATAGATACATAGATAAATGTCAGAACACATAAATAACCCAAACCCAAATAGATACATAGATAAATGTCAGGACGAATGACTAACATAAACCCAAATAGATACATAGATAAATGTCACATAACATGACTGACCCAAACCCAAATAAATACATAGATAAATGTCAGAAAACTTGACCTAGCCAAACCCAAATAGATACATAGATAAATGTCAGAACTCATAAATAACCCAAACCAAAATAGATACATAGATAAATGTCAGAACTCATAAATAACCCAAACCAAAATAGATACATAGATAAATGTCAGAACTCATGAATAACCGAAACCTAAATAGATACATAGAAAAATGTCAGAACACTTGACAAACCCCAACCCAAATAGATACATAGATAAATGTCAGAACTCATAAATAACCCGAAACCAAACAGAGACATAGATAAATGTCAGAACTATTAAATAACCCAAACCCAAATAGATACATAGATAAATGTCAGAACACATAGTAACCCATTCCCCAATAGATACATAGATAAATGTCAGAACACATGAATAACCCAAACCCAAATAGATACATAGATAAATGTCAGAACACATGAATAACCCAAACCCAAATAGATACATAGATAAATGTCAGAACACATGACTAACCCAATCCTCAATAGATACATAGATAAATGTCGGAACTCATAAATAACCCGAACCCAAACAGATACATAGATAGATGTCACATCACATGACTAACCCAAACCCAAATAGATACATAGATAATTGTCAGAACTCATTAATGACCCAAACCCAAATAGATACATAGATAAATATCAGAACACAAAAATAACCCAAACCCAAATAGATACATAGATAAATATCAGAACTCATAAATAACCCAAACCCAAATCGATACATAGATAAATATCAGAACACATGACTAACCCGAACCCAAATAGATACATAGATAAATGTCAGAACTCATAAATAACCCGAACCCAAATAGATACATAGATAAATGTCAGAACACTGACTAACCCAAACCCAAATAGATACATAGATAAATGTCATAACTCATAAATAACCCAAACCTAAATAGATACATAGATAAATGTCAGAACACTTGACTAAGCCAAACCCAAATAGATACATAGATAAATGTCAGAACACAAGAATAACCCAAACCTTAATAGATACATAGATAAATGTCAGAACTCATAAATAACTCGAACCCAAATGGATACATAGATAAATATCAGAACACACGAATAACCCAAACCCAAATAGATACATAGATAAATGTCAGAACACATGACTAACCCAAACCCAAATAGATACATAGATAAATGTCAGATTCTGAGTTGTGAGTATTTTCCTGTTGGATTTGTGTATTAATAATGCCCACGATTGATAATACATAAATCCAAGAGGATAATAGTTCATTCAGTAGATAAATCCATATATGAATAATTTTCTTTAGTTGGAAAGGTGGGTATTACACACTCTTTTCTTCTCATTTTCATGTTTGCAAAATGGTTATTAGCTTCCGTAACTGGAGTAATAACGTGTGCCGTTCCAACATTGAAAATCCAGTCTATCTAAAGTGCTAGAAACCATTGGTTTTGATATCAAAGTGAGCCTCATTGATAGTGTGCAATAACAGTAAGATCTCATTATCCAGTGACTGGGATTGATGACTGAGCATTTGCAAATGTGAACAATTTTTG
>CAUOPZ010000467.1:0-15000 GCA_963457665.1 Thysanoteuthis rhombus
ACACATATACATATACATATATATACACATATACAATATACATACCAACATATACATATACATATATATACACATATACATATACATATACATATACATATATACACATCTACATATACATATATATACACATATACCATATAACATATATATACACATATACATATACATATATATACACATATACATATACATATATATACACATATACATATACATATATATACACATATACATATACATATATATACACATATACATATACATATATATACACATATACATATACATATATATACACATATACATAATACATATATATACACATATACATATACATATATATACACATATACACATACATATACACATATACACATACATATATATACACATATACACATACATATATATACACATATACACATACATATATATACACATATACATATACATATATATACACATATACATATACATATATATACACATATACATATATATACACATATACATATACATATATATACACATATACATATACATATATATACACATATACATATACATATATATACACATACATATACATATATATACACATATACATATATATACACATATACATATACATATATATACACATATACATATACATATATATACACATATACATATACATATATATACACATATACATATACATATATATACACATATACATATACATATATATACACATATACATATATATACACATATACATATATATACACATATACATATATATACACATATACATATATATACACATATACATATATATACACATATACATATATATACACATATACATACACATATACATATACATATATATACACATATACATATACATATATATACACATATACATATACATACACATATACATATATATACACATATATACACACACACATATATATATATATATACACACACACATATATATTTATATACACACACACATATATATTTATATACACACACACACATATATATACACACACACACACATACATATATATATATATTCCCCTAAAACTCTTCATTGAACATGCACATATCTATTAACCAAAATTGATATAACGTGAAAAATTGTACAGTATTGTTCAGTTCCTATAAAAACACATACACATATATATATATATATATATATATACACACACACATATATATGTATATATATATATATATATATATATATATATATATATATATATTATACACACACACAGCCCCATTTTTTCAATTGTTTAACTATATACCATCAAGGCCAAGGGACTAATTCTCCATGAAATAACAGGTCATTCCAAAAATTTCAAATAATATTACAGCTAATAATAGTAATAAGACATACCTCCTTATTTGGCTAAATCAATTCTAAAACAATACTAAGTATCAATCAACAGGAGTGATACAGACCAACTGGAGCTAATCGAATATATACCACTAGCAACCCTTACCACACCAAAGCTAACTGCACACACTTGGCCCACCAAAACAGGCATAACATCAATATAGCTGGAACTTACAACACCTATTAAGACTATCTTTCATGAAGCTGACCTCAAGATTAATAAACCCCCTTCCTCCTGAGGACATCTTAATAAATTCACGTTGTATTACTGCACCTTATCATGGAATCCTAATAAACTTGTATTAAACTTCATAATCATCAAGTGGTCATAAATATCTATGTGCATAATCTTACATATCCCCAGTTTTATACGTTATTTCCACCAGCATTCTGGATTTGACTTCAAGAAGCATTACTTCATCCACACTGAACAAAAATTAGATTTTATGTAATTTCCATTAAGCTTAAAATTTCATTTTAACATTCATAAAAGGAGGTATACCTGTATATGTACTGTCAGGCATTATTATCAATTTTTTTTATAATCTGAGCCACTATGTCTGCTTACATCCAATTTGCCGATGAAAGGTTTTGAAATTATCAAAACCATAAGGGACCATGAACATATGTGCTCAGACATCAGGTGGAAAGACATTAGGCAATGTATACCAGTAATCAAAATTTGTAGATTGATTCTGAGTTTGATGCTATATATATATATATATATATATATATATATATATATATATATATATATATATATATATATATATATATATATATCAGTATTGAATAACCAAAGGCATCAAAGATGACAACAGGTACTATTTTTATTTCCATGTTCGTGTGTTCCAGGGACCCTGACCATACAGTTTTGTCTACTGACTCTGAAATTGACATCAGTACTCCACTAAACCCCACTAAAAATGTTGGGGGTAAAAAAAAAAAAAATTGAGGGCCTCATTTCAGCATTCATTTTTTCATTTTTTTTTTTTTTTTAACTGTATTTTAGACTTTTTCCAATGGAAAATGCCAGTGATATCATAAATAGAATTATTTTATGTGATGGTGGGTTTGGCTACCTACTATATTAGAGAGAATTGACTAAATTTATTCACTGCCGAAAAAATAAGACTAGCGTTCATTATACAAGTGGACATGCACACAATTATAGCCACCCTCTCTAAAAAGTTTATTTTTTCTTAATTACTTAGGAACTATGGCGATGCTCTTATGTCACAATGTGGACAACCAAAGCATAAATTGTGCCAAAGGAAGTCTTTCAGTGTGGTTTGATAAGGCATCTGATGAAGAATTTGATATATTGCTTCAAAAAAACAGGCTACATTAAAAAGATATGTTTCAAATGATGGATGTTACATCATCCCTGGAAAGTATCAGAGTAGAGTACAGAAACATCTAGATCAACACATGACAAGGTAGGTGCATATGCTATCATCTACAAAATATTTTGGTGACCATCTTCAGCTTGCCAACATTTCTTTCAGCAGCAATTTGTTTAAGGTCATGAGCACAGATCTGACACAAGGAAGAAGATAATTGATGCTCCACTGAAGATGGATAGAAGACGATTCCTAAGCATTTAAATGACAAAATCAACTATTTGGATAATCACTTTGAAGCATCATAATGCAGGTTAGTTAGAGAATAAGAGTGGGTGAAGAAAGGAGAGGATATTTACAGAGCAAGATGAACAAATGCTAATGAGACGAGAGTAGATCCAGAGTAGATGACAACTGAAGCCATGGAAGCCAGTTTGTATGTGCTTTACAGACAATTGCACAGGTTCTCAATAGAGGTGGTTTGAAAGTGTACCAACTTCAAAAGATACCATCATCAAAGAAGCACCTAAATGTTCGTGTGAAGTTTTGCGAGGAGTTAAAATATATACGTACAATTTAAAAAATCTATATTATCTTATGAAATCATACTTTAACCAGGACCTAGTTTATATTGTTTAATCATTTGAAGAATTATCTTTTCAATTAGTGACAGAATTATGCAGAATTTATATCTAATTTTATTCAAACACCATTTCAATGATTGACACATATTCATTTCAAATGAAACGAAAAATTTACTTATTTCAAAAGTGAATTTTCAAGATATATTACTTGGGAATGAACAAATTGTATACTTCACCATTTTTTTTCATATTAAAAGAGATAAAACAAAAAAAAAAACAAAATCTACACTTTAAAAATATATTATCCCTGGTGGGGAAAAAAGCTGCTGGAAACCATCATTTGCAATGAGTGACTGTCATTGTTGTAATCATCTTTTTCTCAATTGGATAACTAACTCATTAATATATTTCAATGAAATTTTGTATTTCTGGGACCCATGATGAATAGAGCATTACACACTTTAAGACAGATCAGTACATCATCTTTAGTTCTAAAATCTTTGTAGTTATAGTTTCATTATACATAGATTTGTTTGCAGTTACAGATGTTATTGTTGATTAGATTATACCTATTTATATGCTAAAGTAAACTTAATCTGTAATTTTACATCTTTAGTATAGATCGTTTTTACATTAAAGAGAAATAAATTAAATCAAAAAAAGCAAACTCGTTGTTTTAGATATTGTTTTGTTGGATCTCCGGTGAAAGTCCGACCCAACTGGATATCAGAAACTGACATGCAGTACGTCACTAGTTTTATCAGTAGTCAAAAGGTTGTCTAGTTTTATATTCAAGGACTAACTAAGAAATTTCCTGGATTTTATCATAATTAACTCGCTAGCATTCCACAGAATATATAAGATATTTTTCTTTTCAAGTGACCATCACCATTACGAATTAATGATAATATATTTACAAGATACATAGTGAATTATCAATTTTTATACAAGGAAATAAACTTTTGGTGAGACTCAAAATCACTTCCATCAATGCCAGAGGGAGGCCAGATTAATGCCATCCCTCTCTTACCAACTGAGCTACGAAAATTCATGTCTGGCAGAATCAAATCATTGAACCTCTCTATCTCGATTGCCAGGTCTGTTTTGTTTAATGGTGATTTCAGTTGAGTAATTGATACATTACTTATTTGATAAAGTGAATCATCATTATTTTTTCACCTTCATTATCTATCCGGTTGTTTTATATATGAGCCACAAAAGAGCTAATCAAACCCTTAAACCTATTCTCTAACCCAATCTTGACAGCCAATTTTTGTTTGGTAGTTTCAGTAACATAATTATTATAAATTATATACATATCAAGACCTCTAATTTAAAGCAGCTATCATGCCTTAAACTACGAACTCATTCAAACCAGCCATTGAGGATTGACATCAATAACAAATCAACTCAACGCAAACATGGTCAAAGACATCATTATCATAACCCTCCATGAGAGAGAAACTGAAAAGGAAGTAAACACTAATATCAATGAACACATAATTCCAAGTGAAAACATAACATGGGACCTGCTTCCCAATAGACTGAAAATGGACCAAGCATCACAAACACGAAATTTTACAATAGCAGTTACCTATCTTGCTACAAACACAGAACACATCTCTATCATCAACACTTTCTTTCCAACAAATGATCAGTCAAAAGAGAGGGAAAAAAAAATACTCACAAAAGTCAGAAAGAAAGAGATAACAGGAAAGAAGCATTAGCACATTTTCTGGACGATACAGAAATGAAAATGGAAACCACTTCAGTCACATTGACTTTCAAAAAAGCAACAGTCTGTACATCAACAATGTTTTCCAACATCCACCACGTTGTCAAGCCAAAAGAAAAAATTGGAAAAAAAGATTTTCCTTGAAGATCAATGAGAAATCTCTCCCCAATGTTAAGGTTTATAAACCATTAGCAGGGAAAAGTATTTTTAAAATGGAAACTAACAATTTCAAATAACTTATAGTATCTACATAAATAAAAATGCTCGGTGTATCTATCTTTCTTCTTTATAAATAAATAAGAGACACTTTCCAATCAGCACACAGATACTACACTCTAATCCTAGGCAGAAATGCTAGGGAGCAACATTTTAATTTTAGGCAGAGTGCACAGATACTCTGATCCTCGGTATAAGTGCAAATCAGTACGTAAATAATCCTGTTATTTTTGGACAATTACTACACTGGCAATTAAGGAAGTTTATTATTTTTTAAGCCATTTCCAAATGTTTTTTCAAGAGATTTCCAAATTAAATATTTCAATTGATTTGATCCTTTGAGAGAAAATTTTTTTTTCTTTGTTCATATAACAACACTAAATAATCAAATATACTGATAAAAAAAAAGTACATACTGATAATTGACATTAGAATTTTTTTTTTGTTGATTTGAAAGTCATATATGTAACCTTATAACAATCGTTGTTATTCTTCTTTAGACCTAATTATCATTGTAGTTATTTCCCTCATATTCATCTTCACAATTCCTCTTTGACAATTTTTTTTTGGTACATTTGGTCAGAGATTAAAAGTTATTTTTAAATAAAATCAGCTGTCATGAAAAAATAATGAAGATGTATTCATGGATTCGTTGTCACAAGTAACAGTCAAATTTTACACTAAAATTGATGAAAATTCATTTTTCTTTGTTTCAGACGAAAAATTGAGCTAATCTATTTTTGGCAACAACAAAAAAAAATTTTTTTTCAAATAAAAATTTCAATTACTTTTCCAAAATAGGTTATCAATTTCAAAATCACACAATTTTCAAGTTTTAAAAAAAAATTTACCCAGGCAACTCTTGACTAATTTCTGCTATCAATGTGGTCCTTACCGTTTCTGAGTTGTGCAGGGTACAGGTTCAGTGGTATGGAGTCTTGCAAAGGTGTTGGTACAAATAAGCCCATATCCAATCTGGCCCACTGGTGGGTACAGGTTGGCTGAATCATTTTTATATAAGTTAGCAAGGCAGATACAGGAGCTGCAAAGTGCATGTGCCATGCATGTGTGGGATAGCAACAGCATCCATGCCTACCACCATGAAGGCCGGAATTTTGATACCTGATTATGAATTTTATTAACTCTGCCAAAGAAGTTATGGTTTCATCTACAATTACGTACAAAACTAACATGAAACAACTTAGAAATTAAGCATATATTTTAAGCCCGGCACCATGTAACCATGAACGCCACTGAAGATATGGTAATTCAATACCTAATGATTTTATTGGAATAATGCATAGATTAGGTCTATCAAGGTTTTTGAAGTTATCTTGGGGGGGGGGGGGAATATCTTCATGAAAATATCAAAATATTACCAAAGCCGACCTGACTCAACCAAGGCTAAGAGATCCCATTAGCTGAGAATAAGAAAAATAGATTAACATGACAATGATTTCAGGCGAAATGGGGGGGAGTAAGAGAAATAGAATTTGTGATGGTCTTACCAGTTCTGCAAAATCAGTGCATACAGCCAGAGGATTTGCAAAGCTAGTATTCAAAGATGACTAAGTGCAACAAACTTTTCTAAGAGACCCAGGAGTAAACAAATAAAAGCATTGCAGAATTAGATCATTATCTCACATTATGAATACAATTCTTCATCATACATTCACTTAAAATTTGGAAAAATGTGCCCCAGATATTCAAAGGCTATACAGCAGTCAAAAGAATGTCACTTTCTTGAAGCAAAGTGGATAAGTAAAACAAACAGACATACTATTTCTCAAGTAGAAACAAGATGGAATTTGAAGCTTGCCATGCTGGAGTAGATTTTAGATCAATATAGTAACATTCAGGATTTGATAGAAGAAAGAAATTTGAACCACTTAGAACATTTTAAGAAGTAATCTTAAAGAGTTAGTATGTTTTCTGACACCATTTTAAGAGGCCAGTAATGTACTATGAAGTAAAGATGCCAATAATGTACTATAAAGAGGAAAATCTCCAAATCTATAGTTAGTATTGTTTAATCACTTGAAACTTCCTGAACATTTGAACATTCCTGTAATTGACAAATATAAAAACCTTGAGAGAAAGGGCAAAAGAATTTCTCTATGCTAAATATATAATGTTGCTAATTCGTAACATTTCTCTATTTCTTTGGCCTAAATTTTGTCAATGTGGAATGGTAACTGACATTTAGCATGCAGAAGTGCTAACAAATATTCATGAGCAAATTCATGTTAACCTTATTGACAATGAGAGAGTAACTGATGAGCCTGAAAGAGCTTGTTCATCTGAAAGGGTAAAAAACTTCAGCATTTGATGAATGCGAAGACATACTATGTTATTATGCAGAATAAAATGTTTGTTTTCTCGTAAAGAACTTCGGCAGTAAATAAGCTACAAAATGGGGAAAGTAATGTTGCTACATCATAATTAGAAAATTTTAGACTTCCAGTAATTCAGAGAGTACGAAACTGAATATTTTACAGTTTTCATAAGTATTGGTTTCAAAAATATACCCAGGTAATTGCAAAAAAACCCAAAAAACCCAAAAGATAGTACATATCTTAAAAGACACAGGTGGGTATACATTTCAAAACAAGATAAATCACAAGCCACAGGTATGTATTGGCCCTAAAGTATTAACAAAACAAAACATGGAGAGAGAAAAAAGAAATTCTCTGCAGGGTATGGGTGGGTTATCAAAAATCTTACAAGTACTGGTTGGTATCATTTGCAAAATATCTGTCCATGTACGTCTAGTCAGTGAGATGGATCCTCAGAAGTAAGGCAATCATAATTGTATATTCCCATAAAAGAGGTATGCAAAAGTAAGATAGGGTTACAATTATCTCAAGAAAATTGAGATTTCAACCTCAAAAATTTTAGGTAATGTTAAAGGCAATTCATTCTGTATATAATGATAATAATGAAACAAGTCAGTTCAACCATTTTTGCTTTATATAATGAGATTTCAACTCTGAAGAAAGAAATAAAGTTGATAACAGTGCCAAAAGATTAAATTGTTAGCATATATATATATATATATATATATATATATATATATATATATATATATAAAATGTATCATAATTTGATTTTAAAACAATTGTCAATTGTAAGCAACCAAGTTAGAATTTCAAGTACAAAAGTTGGGAGATTCAACAAAAGGTCTTAAAATCAAAAGAGCAATGACGGAATTCGAGTGACGAGTTCAATTTTCGAAATGAATTTTGGATAATGAGTAACTAATCCAGATTTTATATTCCATTAATATGAAAAAGTGTAAATTACATTGCTTTTTAATTCCAATTTTCAAAAGTAGTTAAAATT
This sequence comes from Thysanoteuthis rhombus, assembly GCA_963457665.1. NCBI lineage: Eukaryota > Metazoa > Mollusca > Cephalopoda > Oegopsida > Thysanoteuthidae > Thysanoteuthis > Thysanoteuthis major. The sequence goes on from CAUOPZ010000467.1 coordinate 8,623, forward strand.
TCAAGAAAATCAAGTTCTTTGAAATTATCAAACATATATAGCAAATGGAATTATGTAATATAGGACAAAATGGTGCTGAGATTTAAGGGTAAAGGGTACAATTCAAGCATTTATATTAATGTTCAAAGTGCAATTTTGAAAAAACAACTTTATATTATTCAAATCAGGTGGTGGTTATATAGAGCAGAGCAATAGTAAAATACTTTTTTGAGCTAAAAATTGTCTATTGGATGAGGTTCAAGGTGAGCATTAGCAGCAGCATCGTAGATACAATTATAATCAAGTCTGCAACTGCTTGTCTGCTGCTGCAAATATGCATGCATATTCTAATTCATTTTCTGTCGATCAGACTGAATACTTAGTAACACAGCCCAACTAAACAAATAGCACTATTAATGTTGCAGCTGCAAAAGAGCTGATGATATAGCTACCATAATTTTACTTAGATGATCTGAAATTAACATTAATCAAAGTAATTATATAATATCATGAGATATAGTATATGTATACTAATACATAGTTGACCAATACAGTGTTAAGGTAAAAAATTAAGTTTTATATCTCAAATAAACAAGGAATTAAGAATATAGCAAAACTCAATTTATCAGTAAATGATAAAGAATCAAATTTTTCATCCTCAAAACTCAAATCCAAATTGACATTTTCATATTTTATACAACTTTTCACATGGAAGTTCGAATTAGATATATTCAAACTATTTTTAAAGCTCAGATTTTATACAACAGCAACTAATTTTACCGAAAAAAATAAATTCATACAGGCTTCAAATGTAAGGAACAGAGGAAATAGAGTCAAATACTTCTTTACATAACCTAGAAAGAAAGAATAGTAGATAAAGTTGAAAGAAAAGAAAAACAGATTTCCCAGGATAGATTACTTCAATCACTACAAGAAATATGAATTATTACATCAGCCATCATGATTTTGTATAGTGCCAAGCTAGTATAAATAGTTTGTTAAATAAGTAAGTTAAAATGACTACAGATTGTGCTCTGCTTCAGCATCAAGGCCTCTATGGCAAAAAATGGTTAGGACTATACCCAGGAAAAACTGGCCAGAGGTATGGGATGAGAGTCCAAGCCTCATTGGAAGGGTTAGCAATCAAAATCCTGAGTTTCCTTTTCTTCAACACACTTATCCCGAATGTTCATGGCCTGTATTTTCAATTTGGCTGACTTCATTTTCCCCTAAGGTTCATTTCTATTCTTATCAACCTTGATCCAAGTTTGCCCTCCCCAAACTTGGAGATTGACCCTTGTGTTTTGTGCCAATTTAAGTGAAGACTGTAGGCTTACAGTAAGGCTAGTCCAGCAGAACAACCAAAATAAATATAAATTTTCTGTTGCAAATCAGGAGACACCTCATCAGAAGGATAGATTTTGACAAAACTTAGATATCAATGTAGCAAATGTCTAGAATAAGTTAGACATGTTAGCAATCTTTTTAGCAATAGAGAGGGAAAGGGGTGATTAATTTTTTACTACTGAAATGTTCATCTGATTCATTCCCTTTTTGCATTTGGTATAACCTCATCCAGTAGAGATTTTCCAATTTTTCAGCTACTATTTTGAAAGCCAAATTCAACATTTTGAAAATTGGGGTCCTTGCCCAAACCACAGACAATTCGACAGTCAGCGTATCTGGAATGAAATTCATTTTATTTCAGATAAAAATTTATTACAATGTAGACTCATAATGCAGAAGAAAATTATGGACCCTAACTTTCGTGTTTGGATTAACATAAATAGGTAATTGCATGGTTTGGCCATGCAAATTAATTTTCTATTGGACGGCGTAGATTATTCTAACATATTTTGGCAAAAATTTATGAAGTGAAGCGGTAACAATAGAATTTAGAGTCATTATTCCATATTAAGTAGACTAATTTGGGGGAAAGGGCCCCACTCAACCATCTCCAATTTTGCTCTACTTTGGTCATAGGTTCTGAGTGAAAAGTTCTGTGAAATTTTATCCCAATTTTCTTTACCAATTTAGTCATTTGGTTTGGTGCCACAGCGGCCAATTTTTTTCCACTGTCAACTAGCCACTGTTCTACAACATGATGTTCTTCTGAACTGAAAATTTGAGAGATACATATGTGTTTGTGTGTGTGTATATATATATATATCTCAAATATCAACAGCTTAGCTCAAGAAAACATTTTTCCTGAAAAGAATATCAAAGCATGCTTTTCCAAATTTCTTTAGCCATTTTTAAGTCATCATAACTTAAAACTGGACTCTTCTGGCACGGAATAATGCAAAATCTCACAGTACTAAGTTTATATAGTGCACACAATTATTATCTGTGAATATCTATCTATATATTAATAACTCATGCTGGTGTTCATTTTCAAATCAAATGCTTTTATTGGCTTCTTTCATGAACACACATACATCTTCTTTGGGTTACAATATCATTTTTGTAATAACACTGAAAAATTCTGATGCTTTTCAAAGCTTCATTCAATTAATAGTATAGTTAGTTTCGTTCAATTCAAAAGTTCATCAGATCCAAGACTTAGCCAAGTAACGTTTCTCAAAAACTGTGAGCAGTTTCATCCCACGGACAATTTTTTAAAGAACATAATTTAAATTTTGTTCTGTTTTCTTGGCTTTGCTAGAAAGAAAAAGGCCAAATCTTTGTCTAAATGGAGAAAAAAAAACAGAGGCTGACTATAGCATCATAGATATATTGTAAATAGGACCCCATTCGTGAAACCCACAAGAAACTTATTTTTAAAAACGAACATATTTCTCTGATTGGAAGCACCTAAAATTGAGAGATTTTTTTTTCTTTTAGAACTGTACAAAAATTTTTTTTTAACCCTTAGGAATGATAGAAAAGTTTCAGCAGGAAAATCAGAACAAAGCTCATATCAAAGCTTCCTTGGCTAATTCATTAAATAACCCAATCATCAACCACAGGCCACGGCACATGGATGTCTAGCCGATAATTTAAAAGTAAGCAAATTTGAACCTTGACTCTGAAATGTTCCATTCTACCAAATGAATGAAAATATGTTTCTCATTTCTCTAAACAATTCTTTCTACCAAAGACAAGAAGAAGCTCAAAAAAGGCATTTTTTTATTCTAATTAGTTACGTTTTTGAAATGGGTTGTTGATCAGCAAAAGAAGACGACAGCAAAATTTTCAAACAATTCACTTTGAATTGACACGTTAAAACAATTCATATTGCAAAAATTAAATCATCATCACAACAAGTTAACTCTCTCGACTCCCAATGGTTCTGTTTAATTAAGGCTGTAAAATGATGAGCCAAGTCAAAAATTGTGATTGAAAAAGCAACTGAAAATTAAGATAAATACAAGACAAAATTAAAATATCATTATCATTACATTAGTTTATTTAATGGTTTTTTTTTATGCATAAAGAGGTATTACATACTAAGACAAAAATTTGACTACCTGACACTAGATATGCATCGTACATAACTGTTTCAACTAGTGAACAGACCTAAGAATGGAACTCAACCAGAAGACTGACTGCCTGAACTTAAAAATGGCTCTCCTGAAAATACTGATAAAGTTTGGAGCCCACTTTGACATCTTTTTCTATAAAATATCATCTTCAAAACCTATGTAAAAAGTTGTCCCTCACTTAGAATTTCCAGTTTAATAGAAATTACTGTTATGGAATGCTGGCTAGTTGAAAATAATTTAGCAACTGTCACACCAAAATGGATCTATAGTGATCTGAAAGAGTAAAGACATTAAGCTAAAATTTAAAGTGTTTTATTGGCATTTCTGAGATCATGCCTAAACAAAAATCAAAGAAAAAAATTCACATGTTATTTAGTGCTTTTAATCCATAAGACCTTCCTTTCCAAGGGGAATTCGTCAGAAAGTTGATTTTTAAGGTGTTAGGGGGATTTCTTTCCTCATTGAGTAGGACCTTTATATGTCAGTACCAAAACAACACTTGGGGTTTGGATTAACACAAAGAAAATTCAATTCAAAAATGAAAATTTTTCAAATGAAGTTTCAAAAATAGAAATTCACAAGTAATTTTCATGAAGGTTTTTTCTGTGTGGCCACCCAATTTTGAAAAATGACTTAGAACTAAAAAGAAGTAAGAGAATTCAAAGAATAGAAGTAAATGCATAAATTATTGTTACTGCTTCACTTTATAAAATTTTCACCAAAATATGTTAAAATATAACATGCCGTTCAATGATCAAGAATTTATACAGGTAAACCCTTCTATCATCAATTTATATTAATCCAAATACAATGAAATTAATTTCATTTTCAGGTAAGTAATCATTTGTTGATAAATCTTTTCTTTATAAAACAAACACACGATCATATATAAAATCTTTCAACATATATCATGTATATATCATGCTCAAGTAAATATTGAATACTATCAATAAATACATTAACAATAGAGGCCTTTTTTTTTTTCATAAGATTGTAACTGCACTAATTCAATAAAAAGAAAATGTTAAGATAGGTTTTAGTAAATGATACATGAAAGAGAGGCTTGTTCAATAATTCATTTTGTTTTTCAAGCTAATAAACAATAGGGAAAAACCATGTTTGCGAAAGTGAAATTCAGATTATGACCAAGACCATATCAACAATTATTTGATTCCTTGCTTTTTGCACTAATGGCCCAATAAAATAATCTTGGCTACAAGCAAACAAGATTTTTGTCATCACCTCAGTAGTCATACACCTATCAAACAGCATATTTAAGCACATAGTAAAATACATAAATCAATGTATATTAGAACTATGATGCCTGAATGCTTTAAAGTAGTCAATTGTTAAAAATATTGAAGTACAAAATTTTAAGAATGAAATATATTGAAAAGATAGAATAAATCATTCATAAGGTTTCCACATAGGTTCAAATGTATTTAGAAATATTCAACATGTTGATAAATTCCATTTTATATACATGAAATATCCAAGAAATAAATATTTTGGATAAAAGAGCGTTGCTTTTGTTTTTTTCTTACAGGTTGCCACTGCCTTTATACAGAACACGGTAAAAAGATTAGCATACTTTCATTGTAAAATATTAAAGAGAAAAAAAAATTTTCCAAGGGAAGTAACTATTAAAAGGTAATTATAAAGTATTATTTAGTATTACTTCACTTACATATGAATAAAAAGTCTTTAGTCTTTTTACTTTCTTTCAAATTTTTCATTCAAATATTTCAGAGAATTAATCTTCCAAATAATTATCAACAACATAACGTCTCTTAATATAAATACTAAAGGGGAAGGACAGAAATATCAACAAATTTCTTCAGCTGAAGACTATCAATAGCATCACTATCCCTTGGTTAAGATGAGGGTGTTCATTCCTCCTAGTGCCTCTTATTTCGAAGTCTTACATCATTCCATTTGCAATTTTTTTCAAATTCAAATTTTCTACAAAAATTTTTAAATTGAAAATTCATAATATTTCAAATATATTATAGTCAAGTCAACACATATGAAATGACTATATGTGTGCGAAAAAATCCTGATAGCAAAAAAACAAAAACAAACACCAAATAAAATCTCTAGCGTACCTGATTTTCGGTAAACTTTCAACAGCATTGAGGAAAGATTTTCATCACTAACAAAACCATTAAGTGAAATTTTCTGAGTAAATATACAAGAAATTTTCATCCTCATTGTATCAAAACATGAAAGAATCTAAATTATTTTGCGTGACTAGAACAAACCATATGTTAAAAAAAAAAAAAAAAAATCAAGAAAAAAAAAAAAAAAATGAAAATAAATAAACTTGCTGTTTAGAAATGTTTTGCTGTTACCAACAATATATTTCAAATTACAATGTCATCAAACCAGGAAGTTAATACAACTGCATTTTTGTGTGACTAGAACAAATGTTTTAAAAATCTGATCAGTTAAAAAAAAAAAAAAAATTCATGTTTTAAATATACTAGCTAAATATTAGGATGGGTTCAGTTAGGATAGAATGATAAAAATATAAACAGAATCGTATTTCATATAGCATTGGTTTAGAACCTCTAATCAAATTTGTTCAGCACAACTCAACCCTGTCGGCAAAATATCAAATAAAAACCAAGATGAAAAATACTTGAATGTGAAAGTCAAACAAGAATGAAAGTTATTAAGTTTTAGCAAAATTTTTCAATGTTACTAAGCTTTCTCGCAGGCATACACGAGTTGTTTTTTTTGTTTTGTTTTTTTTAAGCTAATCTTTTTTTTTTCATCTATGGCATGGATCAAAATGCTGCATAAGCTGGTAAAAATGATGAACAAGCATAGAAGTCAATTCAATCAATAGAATAATTATCAGATGTTTTCCATCTGAAGAAGAGTTCATAAAATTAAGCTTTGAATATTTTTA
>CAUOPZ010000468.1:7500-20000 GCA_963457665.1 Thysanoteuthis rhombus
TATACTTATATATATACACATATATATATATATATATATATATAAATATATATATATATATATATACTCATACATATATATACTTATATATATATACATATATATATATATATCTACTGATACATATATATACTTATATATATACATATACATATATATACTCATACATATATATACTTATATATATACATATATATATATATATACTCATACATATATATACTTATATATATACATATATATATATATATACTCATACATATATATACTTATATATATACATATATTTATATACTGATACATATATATACTTATATATATACATTTATATATATATACTCATACATATATATACTTATATATATACATATATATATATATATATATACTCATACATATATATACTTATATATATACATATATATATATATACTCATACATATATATACTTATATATATACTTATATACTTATATATATACATATATATATACCTATACATATATATACTTATATATATACTTATATATATATATATATATAAATATATATATATATATATATATATATATACCGATACATAAATATACTTATATATATACATATATATATATATATATATATATATATATATATATATATATACTGATACATAAATATACTTATATACATACATATATATATATATATATATATATATACTGATACATAAATATACTTATATATATACATATATATATATATATATACATGTACCTATACATATTTATACTTATATATATTCAAATATATATATATTCATCCATATATATACTTTTATATATACATATACATATATATTCATACATATATATACTTATATATATATATATACATATATATATATTCATACATATATATACTTATATATATATATATATATATATATATATATTTATATATACTCATAAATATATATATTTATATATATACATATATATATATAAATACAGCCTGGACATATCCAACACTACATTCGTTCGTTTTATGGCAAGTCAAAGTTAGGTCGAGGTATACACTTATATATATAAATATATATATATATATATATTCATACATATATATACTTATATATATACATATATATATACTCATACATATATACACTTATATATATACATATATATATATATACTCATACATTTATATACTTATATATATACACATATATATACATATACTCATACATATATATAATTATATATATACATATATATATACTCATACATATATATACTTATATATATAAATATTTGTATATATATATACTTATACATATATATACTTATATATATTCATATCTATAAACTCATACATATATATACTTATATATATACTTATATATATATATATATATATATACTTATACATATATATATATATATCCTTATACATATATATACTTATATATATACATATATATAAACTCATACATATATATACTTATATATATACTTATATATATATATATATATATATATATATATATATATATATATATATACCGATACATAAATATACTTATATATATACACATGTATATATATATATATATATATACTGATACATAAATATACTTATATATATACATATATATATATATATATATTGATACATAAATATACTTATATATATACGTATATATATATATACTTATATATATTGATACATAAATATACTTATATATATACATATATATATATATATATATTGATATATAAATATACTTATATATATACAGATATATATGTATATATATTGATACATAAATATACTTATATATATACAGATATATATATATATATACTGATACATAAATATACTTATATATATACATATATATATATATATATATATACATGTACCCATATATATTTATACTTATTTATATACAAATATATATATATTCATCCATATTTATACTTTTATATATACATATATATATATATTCATACATATATATACTTATATATATACATATATATATATATTCATACATATATATACTTATATATATACATATATATATATATTCATACATATATATACTTATATATATACATATATATATATATTCATACATATATATACTTTTATATATACATATATATATATATTCATACATATATATGCTTCTATATATACATATATATATATATATACATATATATATATTTATATATATTCATACATATATATACTTATATATATACATATATATATATTTATATATATTCATACATATATATACTTATATATATACATATATATATATTTATATATATTCATACATATATATACTTATATATATACATATATTTATATTTATATATATTCATACATATATATACTTATATATACATATATATATACTCATACATATATATACTTTTATATATACATATATATATATGTATATATATATAGATATATATATATATATATATGTATACTTTTATATACATATATCTATACGCATACATATATATTTTTATATATACATATATATATATATATATATATAGAGATATTTATGTAGATATATATATATATATATACTTTTATATATATATATATATATATATATATATATATATATATATATATATATATGTATATATATATATCCTTCAAAACAAAATTTCTCCAGAATATAAGCTCAGGTAAAGATACAATTTTCCCCCTAATTTTAACATTATATCAGGTTAGGTTAATGAAAAATCAACACAAAAATGTTATCCGCTTATGACCAAAAATGAGGAAAATATTTGTTCCCCTTAATTCTGACCCCTGAAAGAGGAAAATGTGTCATCAGAATTATAGTCTCATTGCAATAAGTTTAACCCTTCCAAATTCAGAAATATGCAATCAGGTATTTCGCGTGTACATTGCGGCTTTGTAGATGTGGAAGGAACGGATGCTGTACAAAGAGAATGGTATGCGTTCCGGTGTCAGAGTTGGTGCGGAGTCATCTAAACACGTGGATTCTGTATGGTTGGATAGCTCCCAGATAATACGTGGAACTGGGTTCAGTGTGCAAGCCATTCTGCCCAGTATATGTTAACATGGTGGCTATTCTCTAATGCTGTTATACTCTTGACGAACAGACCATGAAAGACATAGAAGATGGAATTTTATCCATGTGTGTTTCCTTAAGTGAGGATGGTGTTTAAGATCTGATCCGTCAGTTGGTCGGTGAAACGACAACAATCTCGGAGAGAAAGAAAGAGAATAGCTGGCCGGAAAACCCTGGGCCAGAGGCATGGCCGACTAGGAATACTGGTGCCAATGAGCATTGGACCAGGGGGATGGAAAGAGAGAGAGAGAGAGAGAATGGCCGGATGCAAGGTCAGGGCTAGAAGTGTAACCAGCTAGGGTTGCTGGAGCATTGAACCATGTGCGTCTAGGGGCTTTATTGGGGTCGTTGCAGGAAGTGAGGTTTGGGATATCTAGCTAAAAGAGGAGCTTCGTACTTAATTCTTAAGTTAAAGTATAGGGGGCACTACAGGTAAAAAATCATTTGTCGAGAAAGTGTTATCAGAAAATGAGCTCAGGTAGAAAACTGACTTTAATAAAAGTGTTATCCAAATATGAATTCAAGTAAGAAAAAAAAAAACAACATAAAAAATGTGATCAAAATTGACACGATAAAAAAAATTTTTAAAAAAGTGTCACCAGAGTATTTGGTATAGAACCAACTTGAAGAAAAATCTTATTAGAATATGAACTCGGATAAAGATACCAACTTCCAAAATGAGTTATAAACCAATATGAGTTTAGATAATTAGATAAAAAATAAAAACTTCCGAAGAAGTTTTGTTAGAATATGAGGTCAGGTAAAAGATAAATGTAAAAATGTTATCAGGATATTGGGTTACGTAGAAATCAAAGAGCAGAAAAAAAAACGTGTTATCACAGGTGAAAAAAAAAAGTGTTATTACAGTATCTCTCAGATTTGTTTAATTCAGCGAGGCTAAAATAAGTCAGCCAACTCATTGTAATCAAGCAAAAATGGCACTTACATAAATACATACGTACAAAAACGCATTATAAAAATGGAAGCTCTGGTGAAAAAACAACTTCTGTAATTAACAATATGAAATTAGGTAAAATATAAGCTCAGGTAAAAAGTAAGCAACTTCTAAAACCAGTGTTATCGCAGGTGAAAAACAACTTCTCTAGAAGTATTATTATAACACGAACTCGGGTAAAAAAATTAAAAAAAAACAACACACACACTAGCTTAAAAAGTGTTATCACAATAAGAGGAAAGAAGTAAAAATCACCCCCCCACACACACACACACACACAAATATTTTTCATCACATGTTCTCTGGCGATGAAATGATATTCTTTTTTGTCATCATAATCCTAGCCATAGAATCAGGGACCAGCCCCACGTTGTATTTGTGTAATGAATTGAAGACCCTAACTAAAGATCAAGGTAACGGATGTAAATTACCCAAATTTGTTTAATTCAGCAGGGCTAAAATAATTCTGCCTACCATATGGCATGTCTGCTTGGTTACTTTGGCATACATACATACATACATACATACATACTGAAAAAGCATTATTTTCGAGATTTAATTTCAAGTTATTTCTTTTGTATTTAATTATTTATTTAAGATTATTTATAAATGCGTTCGGTGAGGACGTGAAACGCGTTATATCGGGGGACGCTCGAACCAATATAAGAAATTTGTCTTGGATTTGATATATATATATATATATGTATGTATATATAATATATATATATATATATATATATATATATATATATATATATATATATGTATGTATATATATATATATATATATATATATGTATGTATATATATATATATATATATATATATGTATGTATATATATATATATATATATATATATATGTATGTATATATATATATATATATATATATGTATGTATATATATATATATATATATATATATGTATGTATATATATATATATATATATATATATATATATGTATGTATATATATATATATATATATATATATATATGTATGTATATATATATATATATATATATATGTATGTATATATATATATATATATATATATATATATATATATATATATATATATAATGTGTGTGTTTGTGTGTGTGTATGTGTATGTGTGTTTACAGTTTCAGTTTGAATTTCCCCATATGTCTGCATTTAGAAATCATTCCATTTCTTTGATTCAACTAGTTTTTATCGTTAAACTTCAATATTCTAAACTAACATCTTCAAGGTTATGTGGGCGTCTTGAATTGGTAATAGTATACCATTTAACAGTGAAACTAAGTTTTTGTTATTTTGTTACTGTTTGTTTTTTTTTTTCGTGTCAGTAATATTTTGAAAGTGCTGTAATTTTCATGTTGTTCATTTAAAAAGGATCGTTTTATGATTATTGTAACTGTATTTCCTTTTATCTTTTGATATCACTATGTAGATTTTTTGTCATCTGGTTGTTCAATTGTTGAAGTTGTTATTCAAGTTGAAATCTAACTTAACAATTGTAATATTATAGATTTTTTGTATTTGGAATCTACATATCTGAATGCTCTATTTTTTTGTAAATCACTTGTTTTTGGTCCGTTGCAATTAGTCAAAACTAACAATCCATCATCTGTAAATATCTGCTATGCCTGTTTTGTTAACAATATTTTTTAGAATGTGGAGTATATAAAGACAAATAAAATCTGTTCTTTTCAATCCATGTGGTGCTTTCATTTTTCAATATTTCTGTGTCTACCAAATCGTGGTGTTCTACTTGGCAAAATTTACTTTGTTTGAGAACATATCTTCCGTAATAGATGAGTGGAAATCAAATACTTGTGTAAAATTTATCAATATAGTTACATTGCAAGTAGAATTCCCATAAAGTTCTCAAAACTTTTTTCACTTTAACCCCTCCCCCTGGGTCCATTGAGTATGCGTGCCAAATTTGGTTAGACTACACGTATGATTAAGTGGTTTATATAGCGTTACAGACGAACACCTCTCACAAATGGTCTTGGTAAAAATAGGGCCTTTCTCTTATTTCAGAACGTTTCGAAGAAGGCAAGTGCAACTGCAACAGAAGAGGTAGTTATATACAATACAACATTCTCAATGAATTTCAATGGAAGTTGGAATGATCGGTCATGGGTTACCGAGGAAGTGTATAAATTTTAGGGCGGTGTCATAAACTTTTTACTGTTAACTCTTCTGTAAGTAGATTTCAGTGAGAATCACGTTGGCAGAGGTATGCATTCATCTAAGTACTTTATAGTTTATCTTATGTTAACATTTTCTCTTATGATCGAAATGAATGATTGTCATCATAAATCAGGGGATTTAGAGCGTAAAGAAAGGAAGAAAAGGGAAGCTGAGTCAAAAAAAGGGTCAGGCCTCACTGGATTTTTTGTAAAACGACCTAGGAGTGAAAATTTATCTCAATCACACCGTAAACTATTGAAAGTAGAGGATACCCCAAAACTTTTGTCAATAGAGGGACGCTTGTCGGAAACGCAATTACAAATTGAAAATGTCAGTTATATTTCTGACAATTCACCTGACAATCCATCTGACAATCAGTACGACAACAATACAGTTCTTGAGGAAACATCAACAAATGACTGAACACAGACAGAAATATTCAGTCCTAATCTCATTGACTTTGGTACGATCCATACTAACCGCTGAACTTCATGAGTTACTTAAAATAGAGGCCGTGGTCAAACCGGAAGACTATTTCCTCACTTTTCAACCCGTATCACATGACTGTCTTGTATCTAGGCAAAATATGAAGGCTGTGTTTTGTTATCCTTGTCACCTTTCCTCCACAAATCAATGGCCGTAAAAGGTCTTTCCAGAACTAGATAATCAAGAAGGTTCGTCTTGAAAAATGGTTTGTAGTACCTATATAACTTCAACAGAAGTCATGAAAGTGGTACATCACATAGGTTTCTTCGTTGGTGAAGTTGTTAGCTCCAAATAAAAACATCAAATCATCATATTAACAAAAATACTATTGTCCGAATCAAAAAAAGTCGAGATATTCTACGCCGACTTCTACATGTCATTCTTCTTTCTCAGCGGAAGTGGCTTGTCATTTCACAGTGATTAGGAAGAAAATTCACACAATAGACATTTTTAGGACTCATTGAACTCATCTCAAAAAGGTCACGAGAAGTTGAAAAATCAAGATAGATTGGGAAACGACCACAAGTGCATTACTTATCAAATCCCTCTCAAAATGAATATATCCTTCTTTGTGCCAACTAAGTACGGAATGCTGTAATTTCAGAACTTTCATCAGCCAAATATTATTTTTCGATGGTGGACGCAACACCAAGTAGCTCATGTCAAAGGCAGCCAACTTTTATTTTTCGTTATGTTCACTCAACTGGCAAAGAATATCTTATTGAGGAGCGACCCCCTTTTTACTTTTGCTAATGACTATGAGAAAAAAGGAGGGGAAATCGCTCAACCTATCATTGAATTTCTGGACCTCACCTCTGTGCCAATATGGCTGTCGGGTCAAGGTTATAACGTTTTTAGGATTTGGAGTCTTTCGTGTTGAATCCACACCATGTTTTCGCTCGTGGTGTCTATTGTTGAATCCGAACAGCGATGGATTGGTGCGAAACGAGGATTTGGGATCCTCGTGGTTTGACTAGTGTGCTGCAGCCCAGTTCTTGTGGGGTGGGGGGAGAAGGGAGATGTTAGGAAGTGAATGGAATGCGCGCCAAGTATGAAGTGGGACCTGCATTGAAATAAAGTGGAATGAACACATACAAGAATTATGGCCAGAGAAGAGACGTACGTTTGATACACGAACAAAGATGAGGTGCATATAAAGATAACATAGATAAGATCGATCGTGAGAAGTAATGTTAGATGAGATAGCGAAAGGTGGGAGCTTTCTTGTCTTGATAATGCTGGCGTCGGAGTTGTAGCGGAGTTGTCTGAACGTGTGGATTCCGTATGGTTGGATTGCTCCCAGATACGTGAAAACCGGGTTCAGTGTGCGGGCCTTACTGCCAAGTAAGTGAGTTAACTTGGGTGCTATTCTCAGACGCTGTTAGACTCTCGACGATTAGACTATGAAAGACATAGAACATGGAGTTTTATCCATGTGTGTTTCCCAAAGTGAGGATGGTGGTTAAGATCGGATCGGCCAGTGGGTTGACGAAATGATAGCGATCTTGAAGAGATGGGAAGGGAGTGGAAGAGTAGCCGGCTGCCAGGGCCGAGGCTAGAGGCATGACCTGCTAAGGGTCCTGGCGCTAATGAGCATTGGACCAGGGAGAAGGAAAGAGATAGAATGGCCGGCTGCAGAGGCCGGGGCTAGAAGCGTACCCAGCTAGGGGTCCTGGCATTTTGGATATCTAGCTAAAAGAAGAGTTTCGTACTTAATTCCTAACTAAAAGTATAGGGGGTACTACACAGGCAATATGAGTGGAAAATACAACTAGGCTTATCTTTTCCCCAAAAGCCGGTTATCCTCTACTCACCCTTTGTGGCAACGATGCCACAACCAAAGTTATCCTCCACTCAAGACAAAATTATCCTCTACTCACCCTTTGTGGCAAAGATGCTACGAAGACCAAAGTTATCCTCTACTCAACCTTTGCCTCAATATGCTGTGTTCGGCGGTGACTTCTGGGGAGATAGTAAAGACAGAGTTTTTTTCGCTCCAGCCCAAAGCAATGGTAGATCATGAAAAAGTGTTTAGATTGTTCTCTTCATGGTCTCAGTGACACCAGGTGATATTCAAAGATCGAAGCAGTAGTTTCATTGAAAACATTTTTCATTGAAAAACAATTTGCACAAGATTGCTGAAAGTTAACAAGAATTACCCCTTTTCTCACTTCAAAAGTATACGCTTACATTTCAAGTGCCATCAAGGATCTGAAATCTTTTGAGTGTATTTTTATGGTTTGCGTTTGGACTGGAATTTTATTACTAGTTGACTCTTGTGACCAAGTCATTCAAAAAGGGGCTGCCATTCTTGCTGAAGAGATACCTATCACCAACGCAAAAATTTGGAAAATTAAGATTGAAAAAAGATTTTTAGAGAAAGCAGAATCCATCGCCGATGTCATGAAAGTTGAAAGTCACCTTCCTATTGGACGGGCAACTATAAATCCAACTCATGAAGAGAGGAGCATTGAATTGAATGAAAGCTTCGGTCTTTGACAAAGTATTGAGTGCTGTTCAAAATGGAATAGAAAAACGAATGAAGGTCATGGACAAAATAGTAGAATATTTTTCAATTCTTTTGGTTATACAAGGTTATGCTAGAGCCTGATTTGTAGAAGAAAAGTGATGAATTCAGCGATGCCTATCCTTATGTCTTGAAAGGCGAATTAGTCCAAGAGACAAAACGGGCAATCATTGATTCAAGCTTTGTAATAATTACGTTGAAACGTCTTCTGGATAAAATTACTTTCATGAATTTAGAATCAATCTTTCTTTAGCACCCCTCTACCTTTTATTAGGAATTAAATACGATACCCTTCTTTCAGCTAGATATCGAAAACGTCACCTCCTCCTCCGACCCCTATAAAACCCTTATACGCACATAATCCACTCTCTTCCTCTCTTCTTCTCCCTAAGATCGTTATCATTTCGCCGACCTACCGGCCGATCCGATTCTTAACCATTCTTCCTCCGTAACCTATCTCTGTACTAACTTTTTTTTCACTTCACCAATATCGAGCCTCACACATACGCGCAGCTAGAACACCGTGTCTTCATCACGTGCTCCACCTCTTGCTCTCGTGAATGAAATGGCGAGGCTTTTTACAATCCAATAGTCCCGGAGGAAAAATGGTTAAGATCGGATCAGCCGGTGGGTTGACGAAATGATAACGATCTAAGAGAGAGAGAGAGAGAGAGAGAGAGAAAGAGAGAGAGAGAGAGCAGCTAGGGGTCCTAGTGCTAATGAGCATTGGACCATGTGCATCTAAGGAGTCGTCGTCTGAAGTGACGTTTTTGATCGAAGGAAGTGACGTTTTCGATATCTAGCTAAAAAAAGATTCGTAAATTCCCAACAAAAAGAATAGCGGGCGCTACACTATGATTCAAACTTTGGAATAACTTTGTTAACTCTGGTTTCCGGTTTTGCTCAAATGGAAGCCTTTGGACTCATCTTTCGGCTATCCTATTATTACTCGGCCCAGCTGCAGGGGGTCGGTTTCCCTGGAGCAGCACTGCTCCATTGCACTTAAAGGAGCAGGTCCCCTGGTGGACGCTTTCGTGACGGAGGTTGCTCGAGCTTCTACTGTTGCTTGGCAATCGAAGTCGCGTCGGCTGGAGCCATTTTTTGAAAGGGTTGCTCCAATCTTCCCCACATTAAGCCCAACCTTGTGTCAAATATTGCTGTGGTGGGACAATAATTAAATAGATCAAACTTCGGAATAACTACGTTGAAACGTCTTCTGAATATAAAATTACTTTCATGAATTCGGAATCAATCTTTCCAAATGTACGCATAGCTCAACGAAGATTTTTCACTTGGCCAATCACAGTGGCACTGGCTGAAAAGTCATTCAGCATGTTGAAATACGTACCAGATTATCTTAGATCAACTACGGGACATGTTAAAATGGTTGATCTGACAATTCTGGGCATTGAAAATGGCCTTGCCCGTCTGATCGATTATAATGACATTTTTGATGACTTTGCTAAGAAGAACGCTCAAAAATTTAGTCTTTGCCGTTAATGCACATTGGTACATTATTATTGTTTTTTGTAATTTACCTAAACACTGACACCGTCGATTGTCATTTTATCATTCGTGTCAACCTCAAATGAATGTTTAATGATCGTATCTCATTCTAATAAGAAAATGTAATTGTAAAAAGATGTAAGTTTTCAGAATAATTGATTAATCATATATTGTCAATGGATAACAGTACGGTACAGCTATTTACTGCAATACCACGATATAACGCAAAATACCCTCAAATTATCCATAAACTAAACGTATATTGTGCCGTAATTACAATAATAATAGTACTATTATCGATGATGGATTTGTAGTAACATTGATTATAAATTAAAAAGGGCTTGTTTTTATCTCATTAAGGTATTTTGAGCTATTTCAGTAAATAGTTGGGTATTTTGGCACATAGTAGCACCTCTCTCGTCTTGTTTAATTGATTTAAGCTTATGTTTGTTCTGAAATCACCATTGTTGGTCCTCCCGAGAAGACCTTCAAGTCACACGTGACAAGAATTCTACCTTAAAGTAAAAAAAAAAACGAGATAGTGTCTCTTCAGGTGAGCCCAAAATAGATGACCTGAATTAATTCGGTCACAGCGACGACCTTCACATTATTAACGGCTCGCACGTAGCAGAGAGCAGTCACATGACCAGAAAGTTCAAATTATCGTCCAATCAGGAAGTTAGAATAGAATAATTTTGTAAATCGGAACTTAAGGCGCTGGGAGCCTCATAAATTACTTAGACATTTTTCTACAGTTGTAACTTAGCTCTTTTCTTGTGAATAGTTATCCCCTGTACGACTCTGGATTCATGTAGCGCACACGCTCACTTGAAACACAAATTCGGTTACTTACTCGTGAAAATAAACGAACTAAGATAGATTAACTATTTTAAAAGCTCTTCGGTAATACCAATTTCTTATGCTTTGTCTAAACTGTTGAATTTGAAAACAAACTGCTGATATTTTTCGTACTTAATACTCATATTTTGCTTGAACTTAGCATAAACTAACTGTTCTTATTTTTGTAATATTTTAATTTCCATAATTTGCTTGAACCCGTTTGTACTCCACACATTTTTTGGCCTTGTTATCTATAATTAGACTCAAGGAGACAGCGATCGTGATTGTGAAATGTCAAGTATAAAAAGATATACCTGATTTCGCAGAGAAGGACAGTGACAAAATAGTCAAGGAAAACTTTTTGCTGCCGCAAAATTTGTAGGTGATGCCCGGTGCAAAGTTTGTTAAGGGCTTAAAGGCTCTCTCCACAGCCCTACCGACACCAATATGATGAGTGTAAATAATGAGTACGATATATATATATATATATATATATAGCAGAGATTCCTAGCGTTGCTAAAGGATCAAATATCATCTTGCATACAACGGGTCGACCCACGCACACTCCTGCATACAGTTAAGCATGTTGTCAAATTTTTTGCTATCAGCGCTGGGATTCTTTGTGGTCGGTGCGCAGCAGGGATCCTGGCGTTACCGAGAGGAGAAATTACTGCACATTTGACAATACAGAAATAGAACATATTCTTTAATGTACGTCTTCTTACACAATACAACCATGGGGGTGGCATGAGTCGTAAAATGGATTGAGTGTATTGTGGCAAGTGGTGTGATCAAATCTTAGCAAGTATGTCGCACAACCCCAGGGCAGTTTGCGCAGATCGTAAGGCAGACCGGCGTAAACGCCCAGTCATTCTCGGACCGGTCAATGC
>CAUOPZ010000469.1:5000-16215 GCA_963457665.1 Thysanoteuthis rhombus
GAAATGATAGCATCTTTATATTTACTTCAAAATGGGAATAAGGTGGTCTTCTCTGTCTTAACAATAACTTGGCTTGTCTGGTTTTTGTTACGTTTACATATAATAGATTGTTTTTAGGTATTGGATATCAGTTAAGACATTTTTTAATGAAGCTCACATATTTCTAGATTTTTTTCCTTTGCAAAATCTCAATATATTTAGATTTTTTGGCAAATTTTTAGATACTTGATAAAGTTTAAGCCGTTGACTTTTACCACTCATCAAAAATATCAAAATTTTGCCAAATTCCCAGTGTGGTAATTTATTGTTGTGCTACCGTTTGTTGGTTTCTAGACGTATCGGCCCACTGGACTGGACGATTCGTAACTGTTTATAGTAATAAAACTTTGAGTTAATAGATTCTATGAAATGGATGAAGGTTTTTTAAAATATCATCAAGTACAAATCATTTCTGCAGACATAATAATTTATTAATTGTGCTTGAACTTGTTTTTTACACTCACTTCACAGACTGTAAGTAACCATAGTAATACCAGTAAAATTATAGGATTAAATTTAATATTAGAGAAGAGAACAATATTGGATATAATTATTGATAATTTGGTATAGATTTATTCATAAATAAATGAATAAATAAATTGAAATGAAAGTTCTTCTTTTCTCTCTTCAAGATGAAGAAGAAATCCTCTAATTTCTTTTTTTTCAATATCAAATCCTGGAATCCACCACACCAAATAAAACAGTAAATACAGAATTATTATTTCATATGGACAACCAACAAATAAGGAAAAATTGATAAATTGACTAGGATGGGCAGCATACAACACAGAAAATATTAAAAATGTAACAGTAACACTATTGAATGCAACTGGTACAACATCAAAGCCAATTATTGAGGTCGGGATTCTATTCACAATGTGACTAAAACGTGAAAATGATATTAAGGTTTTTTTTTTTTTTCATCTATCAGATTTTAGTATCGATAATAGCGAGAAATCCAAAAAATGAAATTCATAAAAAAAATTATTGGGAAAACTTAGATGAAATATAAACTCATACAAATATTTTGATAGTTTTGTAAAATAAATATGCATGAATAATTGTAACAAATGGTGTAATCCTGTGTCCTAATATTTCATAGTTGTATGGATACGATTGTATCTATACATATGTGGAATGTCACTGTTTATATATGGCTCCTATAGTGAGTGAGGAGGATTCTTGATGTAGCTGGAGTTATATGTGTAGTGAGGAGATGATGTAGTCGTTGAGGACAAAGAATTCTGTGTTTGGTTCTTCCCGCCACTTGTTGACGTCACTGGAAACATTGAAGGGGGAAAGAGAGACAATAGTCGCCATGAAGGCATGGAGGATATGTGCACATAGTACGAGAGTGGACGCAGAGATTAAACAAAATACGAATGATTGTCATGACACATAACTGTTCCAACTCTAAATTCTCATTTTTGCTTATTCATGGTCCATATCTACTCTATTCGTTTCAACATGGCAGTTATATATATAATATATATATATATATATATATATATATATATACACACACACACACACATATATATTTATATATACACATTGATCTGCGATGAATTCAATCACTGAAGCAGACCAAATTACTGTACTACTCCTTGTCATCCAAAGTAGCCCCTCATGTTGGTCAAATTTATATACAGCATTGAAAGTAGTCCAAAGCATTAATTCAGCAACTACTCAAGATCAGAAAAGAATTGTATCATTGAATCTTCATATGTATAGTAAGTGCAGTTAATAACAAGCATATAATTCATCATCATCATCATCAGTCTTTTAATGTCTGTCATTGGACATAGACCTTCCCCAGGATTCACCACAATTCTCTATCATGGGCGTCGCAGAGCCAGTATTTCCTGAATCTGTCCTGTTCATCTCTCCATCTTGTGTTCTCTATCAGCTTTGGTTTCTTATGTGATCTCTGGGGATCCATATTGTGGGACGTGATGTCCATTGGTTGTCTTTCATTCTTGCAACATGGCCTGCCCATTGCCATTTGAGTTTCTTAATAGTTTCTATGATGTCACAGACTCCTGTTTTCTTCCTGATATACTGTGTTGTCTTATGATCTCTCCATGTAAGGTTGAGCATAATTCTCTCATGCGCACGTTGCATGCTTCTCAGTTTGCAGGTCTGTCTCTTGGTTAGGTTCCATGTTTCAGCTTCATAAGTGACTATCGGGAGAATGCATTGGTTGTATACTCTTCTTTTTAGGATTATTGGAATCATCTTGATTTTGAAAGTAGAGTTTGCTCTGCCGAAGGCTTGCCATCCTAGAGTGATTCTCTGCTTGATTTCCTCCTCTTTTTAGGATTCCATGGAGGTTCGTTGTCCTAGATAGATGTAGTAGTCTACCTTACTGAGTTTTGGATTTTCTATCTTGACAGTTATGTTCTTATTCTCAACATGATTGTTGCACATGATTTTCGTTTTACTAAAGTTCATGTGTAAACCGACTTTTTCGCTTTCTTCATTTCAATCATCTAACATTAGTTGGAGGTCATGTAGGTTCTCTGTGAAAAGGACGATGTCGTCTGCAAATTTAAGGTTGCTCAGATATTCGCTGTCTATTTTGATTTCTCTATTATACCAGTCCAGGTTTCAGAAAATCATCTCAAGGCAGGCTGTAAAGAGTTTGGATGAGCTTGTATCACCTTGCCTTACTTCTTTTCAAAGCTGGAACGGTTCAGAGTCCTTATGTAGCCTGATGAAGGAGCTGCTGTGATTGTATGTATGTTGCAGTACTTTGATGTACACAGGGTCTACACCTTGTAGGGTGATAGCCTTCATGACAATGGGAATTTCTACAGAGTCAAATGCCTTCTTGAAATCTATTAATGCTGCAGTGAGTGGCATTTTGTATTCTGAGCAACCTTAGATTTGCAACTAATGCAACTAATGTAGATGATCTAAACAAAGAAAGCAAAAAAGTCGGCCTACACATGAACTTTGGTAAAACGAGTAAGGCAAATCAATAAGTTTTTGAGAACTTTCATGCATTTAGTGCAAATTATGGCGTTGTTTGTAAGAGCCACTTGTCAAGGATTGTGGGAATTGCAGTTGGCCTTGCTAGATATATTCATACTCATCTTTTTTCTGTTATCATTCACTTGTGATGATAGTAGTTTTGTGATGTTTTTTGCTGTTTATAAGTTTTGGTCATCCTGGCCATTTTTCATCTCAATTGGCATTTTTTGATACAAAAATGTGGACCTTGGTAAACTTATCAATCATATAAGAACTGTGGAGAAATTGAATTCCTGGCACCCTAAAACATCGTTATTTCTCTGAAATAGTTGAAATAGGAGTATTTATTGGGCAAAATGAATCTGGTCTGTAAAATGTTCAATATAGGATAAAGAAAATTCAATCTTTCCTCAATCTTCATGAGATAAATTTCCAAAAATGCTTTTCAAACTTCGACAAAAAATACCCACAGGATGCCTAAATTAAATATGCTGTTATGGCTGAGGGTAGTAAAACTGCACAAGGAAGGCAGATCACACAGGAACATACCTCAAGCCCTAAAATTACTAATTCTCACAATTGATACTAGATAAGTGGAAATCAATTGAGTTTGTTATAACCAAGCCAAGATCGGGACAACCAAGCAAAGTAACACTCCAGACAAAGTTTAATTGCATGAGAGGCCAAGAAAAAAAACCTATATTACATCATCTGATCTTCAGGCAACAATATAAGAAACAGGAATTGATATTACCACCAAAGATGGGCTAGCAGAGAGAGTGCTAAGGTAGAAACCCTATATGAGGTACAAACACAAAACTGATTGCCTAAAATTTGCCAATAACCACTATACCAAACCTACAACATTTTGGGAAAAAATTATATGGTCTGATGAAACCAAAATTGAATGTTTGGTGCTCAATTATAAATGTTTTGTTTGGCATGGAGTAAACCAAGCAAATCATTGATGTCCCGGGGTTGCATCAGTGCCAAAAGCAATTGTCATTTTGTCAAAGTAAAGATCAAAATGAATGCTGATCAATATTAGGAAATTTTAAAAATCTAAAATCATCAGCAAGAAAATTGGGAATGAGCAGTTATTGAATATCCCAACAAAATAATGACCCTAAACATACTGCAAAAAGTACCCAAGAATTGTTAAAGGACAACAAAATCAAGTATTAGAATGGTCATAGTCTCAAGATGGTCATAGAATCTCTGTGGGAGATATTGAAGAAGGCAGTACAAAGAGAAAACACAAATCTTCAAGAACTGGAATAATATTGCTCTGAGGAATGGGATAAAGATCAAAAATCAAATAACTTATCTGAAAAGACTTAAAGCTATAATTCTTGCAAAAGGTAGAAAAGCAAAGAATTAGTTCCAGGTGTATTTAAACTTTTATCTTTGTGTATCTTTCATAATATTGATTTAGATATAGTTTTAATGTTAATTTTTGTTACATATTACATGGAAAATCTACAATGTGGTGAAAATGATAAATGAAGTTGATTCTTTAGAGAAATTGACTTATTTTCCCCCAAATACCTAATATATAAATATCTATAAGACGAGGGGATACGATATTGCCAAAACTATTTACAACAAGTTTTGAAAGCACTTTTCAGAAAACAGACTTGGAAAATGTGTGAGTTAACGGAGAATATTTGAACAATTTAAGATACTGCAATGATATTTCATTAATATTAGAAACTATGGATGATCTAGACAGCATATAAAGTGATCTAAATAGATGAAGCTAAAAAATAGGGTGAAAGATGAACAGAACAAAGATGAAATAATGTTCAATGATAAAGTCATGAAAGGACCATAAGAATAGAGAGTGAAATTTTCGATGAAGTTGAGAAATTCATTTACCTGGGTCAGGCAATGAAGCTTGAGAAAGACAACAGAAATGAAATAAGATAGCACCCAACGATTGGCTGAAAAGCATTTGGTATGGAGAGAAACTTACTAGACTTACAAATCGCCAATATTCTTAATACGTAAAATATGCAATCAATGCAAAATACCTGTTATGATGTACAGGTATGAAACCTGGAAACTTAAAACCATTTGAGAACCAACACAGAACCATATAGAGGTCAAATGAAAGAGCAATGTTAGGAACAACACTTAGCAATAGAAAAAGATCAACATGGATCCAAGTGTGAACCAGAATGAAGGATATCATACAGTTAGTTAAGCAACAAAAATGAAGATTAGATGGGCAGGGCACATAGTGAGAAAAAAGGACAACAGTCGGAGCAAAAAGCTAACCAATTGGTGTCTGTGGGACAATATTGATGCAACAAATTTATGCATGAGTCGCAAGTTCAGCAGCATTGAACTATTACACAGACTAATATTGTGAATCAACTAAATATACAAGTTGGCCATCATAAATAAATCATAACTTGAATTTGTGCAAGGTCAGATCAGCATTTTTTCTATACAGGTGGTTAGATATTTATTAAGCCTGACCTAGTCTGGCACCAAGTCACAACTTTCGGGTACTTAGTGAGGATCAAATTTTAAACAGCAATAATGGTCTATGAAACTAGCTTGCTAATCACAGGCATGGGGAGAGTTTCAAACAGAACATTCTTATTTGAAAGTTGGAACATTATAATCAACAAAGGATAATGGTGCTGTACTATTGTTGTACCCAAATGAAAAGATGGTGTTATCCACTAAGATTTATTCCAGACTTATCATTTTGCTACCTCATCCCCTTGAAAATATATTTCTGCTCATGAAAGTTTGAAAAAAATTTCTAAAATAAGAATAAAAATTGTGCAGGCCTGAAGAAAGTACATGAATTCAAAAATTTTTAAAATAAAATTTCATAAGTCCCACATTCTATAGATATTCCTTGCCATGATTTATCATACAGTATACAATTGCGAAGGAATCATATTAAACATGAAGAATGGACTTAAGATTCTTTTATATTACTATAAAAAGGAGTGATTCTAAAACATAATGGTACAGCAAGGAAGAGATGTGTTTTAGATAAAGATGAAGAAAAATTAGAGAATTTACTCAAGTTTAAATGGGAATTTTTTTTCATAACTAAAAATTCAAGGAGAAAATGGGCACAATGCAATAATTCAAGCAATATATATTATTAAAAAAAAATGATCAAACCCTCTTTATATAAGCAATGGAATTCACACATGAGTAAGATTCAAATAGTAAAATTTACTCTAAATTATAGTCTGAGTATGGCTTAAAATATCTTATCTGTCTAAAAGAAAACTAACCAGATTACTTTTCCAAATTTAAAAGAAAACTTGACTTATCATTCAACTTATTTTGTAAGGAAACATAACAATGACAAATTCTTTCCTTGATATTCATTGTAGTTTACAGCAGTGGCATCACATGGTGGAGGTGGGGGAAGGCAGTCGTCCCCATGCTCAAGTGTGAAGAGGCACAAAAATTCCCTTTGTCTAAAATACTTGCAGCACCAGCAGTCACCCAGGGTACCAAGTCCTAGGGCACACCTGTAAGGTACCCCAAACAGTAGGACTTCCTAATTGAATTGGGAAAATGTATTAAACAATAACGGAAATTTTTTTTTTAAATTCCTGTAGGAGTCTGGGCACACACAATAGCTGGGACCTGGTACAGAAGGTGAGGTCACATCAAAATTTCTCGACTATATTTGCCATGCATTTTCTGATATGTAGTCAGTTCAGCTACCCTGCTTCTCTCTCCATCTCTCCGCTCTCCTCACTCTATCTGTCATGAAAGAACTTCCTTTTCTTTCCATTAGTTTTTCAAAATTTCAATGACTTTAGTTATCAGATCATATTTGCTATAAATGATTCCTGGTCTTGACCAGACCATCACCAAAGAAGAGACCAATGGAACCAAATGAAAAGAACTGGCGCTCTTCGTCTCTACTTTTAGAATATCAGAAAAGTTTTCAAAGTCAAACTGAAGTTGTACAAGGGCTTCTTTCATTCTAAGGCATGTACAAAATGATAATGAGCACTTACAGTGTCAAAAAACTGACCATCAACTATATTCTTGAATTAATGATCATCACTAACCAGTTCTGTTTACTCTGACCTGTCCACATTGTACCACATTTTCCTGAAACTACCAATAACTAGCACAATTGCAGAACAATCCTTTAGCACACTCAACAAAATGAAATTGTACTTTTGTTGATATTGAAAGTTGGCTATTGAGATTGATAATAATTAAGAAATAGATAGCTTTTCAAGAATAAAGCCCCCACAAAAGAGGCTATTGTAGTTGTTTATACATTTTTCATATTGCTTCATTTTGGTTTCATTTTACGTTTAAAATTTAAAATAATTAGATAACATGTTTTTTTTATGTTTTGAATACCTTATTTACTAATGAGCTTACTGTAAAATACCTCTATGCATTTTCTACAAAAATTCTTAAAAGTACTGCAATATTATATCAATGCATTTTCTATAAAAATTCTGAAACGTATAATACATGCAATAATAAATCATTTTTGAAGTTTTAATTTTGTTTCAACTGCAAGAAAATAGCATTAACTAAGTCGTGAAGAAATAACTTTTGCATATTTGAAAAAAATTAATAATACAAAAAACTAGGGGCCATCCATATATTTTAAATGAATATCCTCATGTAATTAAAAAATTGAAATAACTCTTTTAAAAATTTCCTGAACATTAGAACTACCTAAAATACAAAATAGGAAGAAAAGTCATAAATTTGAGTGTAGAATCTTTTCTTAATGAAATAAGAAATATTTTGATTCAATTCATGCTAATTGATCTAAAAAAATTTGAATGAGTAAAAGTTTTTATGATTTATTTACCTACACATACACAATGTAGGGAAAGTTGCAATGTTTGTAAAAATTCACTTGCTCAATGTTGAAAAGGGTGAACAAACAAAAACAATTCAATTTATTCAAATAACAATTGTAAGTTATCTCAGGGATGGAGGAGCCAAAATTACATTTGTCCATAAGTGCTGAGAATCATTGCTATGCCACTGGTTTACAGTTGTCATATGTTTGTATTTTCCTAGACATGTTTTCCAATTAGGTCTGAAAATCATCTACCACAAGGAATTTTCAAAATTCTTAATAAGTCCAGAATTTTAGCTTCCATCATTTACTTTATAACAAGCAAAACATGAAACTGTAATTACATGAGAGGGAGGAACCTGTATAGTGTAATTAATTTATCTGTTTTGGGGTTAGCATGTATGCCATGAACTGCTTTTCACAGTTCATTTTTTTTCCATATTGCTATTACAACAATAGATGAAATGTTTTTATTGTCCTTCATTTGAGGCATTAATCTAGCCACTGTCACTATATCATACACGTTTATTGTCAACTATGATTGATGTCAACCGTGAAGTCTTCTTCCTTCAATGTTCATGTACGGCAACCCTATGGTGGTAAATTTACTTTTCCATATTCTTCACTTGAATGAAGAATCAGTGGCGACCTGCATAGGAAAAAAATGAAACGTAACAGGCCTTTACTCTTCTCTTCTTTACACGATTGAATGTATTATTGTTTCCATTCCTTGTATTTCATTTACGCTGTTTATTTGTGCATTAAATTTATCTCTCATTTTCTGCATCTAAATACTTGCATGTCTTTTTTTACTCTATCTAACATCTGCATCCACATTTGTACTTAGCACGTATGTTCTCAATACATCTCCCTACCTTCTACTTCTCCACTGATGTTCACGTGGGCCTGCAACTCAGTAGGCATCCATTCTTCAACAAGACCTATTAGAACTCTATAGAACCATAATTCTACAAACGGTTACCTTCCAGCTAGGATAGATTCTACAAATCCATAAAAATTTCCTAATAACCAGTAAAGTTTTTGATTTAAAGAACTTTAGAACAAATATCACTCTAATTCTGGAAGTTCTAAAAATTAACGATAAGTTGCAGAAAAACTCAACCTTATAGTGGTCAATAATATTCCAGGAAATTCACTTCTAGCAGTACATGAGCAACAAAATAACTACAAAATTTCTATTTTAATCATGAAGGCATTAGATGTTAACAACCTAACTTTTGGTTTGTTTTATATCAACTAACTAGCTAAAAATTTACAGGAACAAGTCAATTCAAAAACACATTATCACTCACAAGACAATAAACAATTTCAAAATGAATCAAATCTTTGTCATAAAATACTGTATTAAAAGCAAAAATGCATGGAATTAACCTTAGAAAAATGCATTAAAATTTTCAAAACAGCAAAACTGATAAAAAACTTATACTGTTTTGTAAGCTTATTTTGATAAATATTTTTGCTACAGCAACATGTATATGGTCTACTTACATCAAAATTGATACACACTGATAGAGACATTCTGAATGACCCCATCGGCCAATAAGGTGCAGACTTGGATGAAAGGTATTGACTGCCACTTGAAAAGGGGCCTGGCTCCTGCTACACCCTACTCTCCCAGTAACTATAAAGATAATAATAGTGTTGTCATAGTAAAAGACAACTCTATCAGACAGAATGCCTGTCAAGAAGCAGTCACTAATCCTCTGAAATATTTTCTCACTTTATCACCACCATTCAAAGATCTTTTTATATTAACAACAAAAACAATTAATGCGTAGGGATATATTTCATATACACAATAAGAATGTAAGCTTTCTTGAGTTTGTACATTTGTGGAAGCAATTCAAGTAAAGAGTGGTCATTTGCTTCAGTAAATGTACTTACAAGAAAGTGAATTCATATATTGAGATACCACAAAACTGAGTTTTCAAGACATTATATATCATAAAATATTTGATTCGTTTGCTTTCTTTCACACACAAGCTGATAAAATATTCAATTGAGTGAAAGTCTCATATTGATTAACTTGAATTGATCTGACTGTAAATGTGTTGTTGCGTAAGTGTACTTATACACTTCGCAAAAGTATATGATATTTATTGTTATAAATATCATAAATTCATCATCCATCAGCAGTATTTTCCAGTTATCAAAAATGAGTCATTAATCACTAACAAAAAATGTATCAATAAAAAAAAAAAGATATCCTTAGCTATATGATGAATAATATTTTTAAAATTGTAGTTTAACTAAATATCTTTATTGAACATTTCTCTGTTTTGAGAAAAAAAAAAAAAAAAAAAAAATATATATATATATATATATATATATATATATATATATATATATATATATATATATATAATTTTGGAATCATGTGGCTGTAAACCAATATATATATATATATATATATATATATATATATATATATATATATATATATATATTGGTTTACAGCCACATGATTCCAAAATTGTACTAAGTTAAGGCAAATCATTAATTGAAACATTTTAATGATTTTATATCTCATAACAGTACATTAAAAGGGAAGCAATTTAAACAGCATCATTTGAGAAAGTTATTGACTTTTTAATGAAAAATATGATCATAATTCTAAATGCATTCTAGATGAAGTAAATTTTGTTTTTTTAACAACACTTCTAAACCCAGTATTTCTGTACATAATTTAGAAATATTTACTGTGCATACTGAAATATTAAGTAAAAACATTAGCAGAAAATAGAATCTTTCTGTGGCTGAATTTAGTAGCTGATAATTAAATTCTAAGGAAATTTCAGACATGTCAGAGATATAAGAAAAAAAATTTTTTAAAGAAAGTTATAGAAGTTTTACAATCCATGACTAAATATAAAATGATTGTAATAAAAGTGTACCTTGATAAGTGTGGTTAATTTGTTCCAGAATTTCCTACACTGTTCAAAACCACACTGTTCAAGTTCTTATTATTGGCTCATCATTGCCACAATCACTGACCTAACCAAACGACAAGAAAAATTGTGGCTAGGTATTCATCCCTGACATTGCATTATGACGGTATAAGCGTTTGTAGAAAAGTTTGGTGAGAGAGTGAGCATGAGTAAGTGTATGGATTATTTTTTATTTGGGAAAAAATAGAAATTACATTCTCATTTGTCCTCTTGATTGTGCAACACCTATTCCCATATATATACTCACAACACCCGTTGGTCACTCCAGTCTAATGATCTTGCCAAGCCAATGTATTCTCGTATCACTGTCCAAAGAGTCAGGGTAGGGTATGTGGCTTAGTAAAGTCTAGGGCGATATAGAGATAAACGTATAGAAAGGGGGAATTATGACAAAAATGAGACAACT
>CAUOPZ010000474.1:0-10000 GCA_963457665.1 Thysanoteuthis rhombus
CAGGTCTGTCTTCGATTTCACTTGAATTTTTTCCATTACATTTACCACCTTGAGGTTTATCGAACTTGGCTGGATTACTTATGTTCAAAGTGGAAAAGAAATCCTTGCACTGAACAATGTTGATAAAACAATGGGCCACTTTTTTTTCACTTTCTTTTTTTATTCCTGGGTAATAAGTGTTATTTTCTAATAACTAAAATTTATGAACTATGTCAGTTATTCCCTTCAAACTTGCCGTAAAGAGGCCTCAAGTATACGTGTATATCCATCTACAAGGCAGAAAGCCACAAGTTTGCAAGATAAAGAGTGTTGTCAATATATATATATATATATATATAAAAAGAATTAATTTGACAGACCTGTACACCAGAAGAAGCAAGAGATGAACCAGGATGTGGTGAGAGCATGGTTGTGAAAAAAATCGGTTGTCCACAACAAGTCAGGGTTGGCTTACTCTAGTCTGTCAAACACAACTGTTTTTGGTGTATGTTGTGGTATCGAAAGAAAGGAAGGAAAAGGAAAGGAGAGAAAGAAGGAAGGAGATGGAAAAGAGAGAGGGAAGGAATGAGAAGGAAGGAAGGAAGTAGAAAGGAGAGAAATACTTTGGAAGTCTGAGCTACAAATCAATGCTGTTCATTCCCGTTGCTTATTTCTTTTGACCTTTCCATACAATCACTAAGAAAAAACAATTATGTATGAATATCACTATCCTGGTCATAGCAGCAAGGTTTAAAGGGAATAATCATCATCATCAGTCTTTTAATGTCCATCGTTGGACGTAGACCTTCCCCAGGATTCGCCATCATGGGTGTTGCGGAGCCAGTATAATTTGTTTAGTTCATCTCTCTATCTTGTGTTCTGTCGGCCTTAGTTTCTCATGTGATCTCTGGGATTCCTGTTTTGAGTCATGATGTCTATCGGTTGTCAATCATTCTTGCAACATGGCCTGCCCATTGCCATTTGAGTTTTTTTAATAGTTTCTATGATGTCTCGGATTCCAGTTTTCTTCCTTATGTACTGTGCTATCTTGTGATCTCTCTATGTAAGGTTGAGCATGATTCTCTCATGCGCATGCTGCATACTTCTCAGTTTGTAGGTCTGTCTCTTGGTTTGGTTCCACGTTTCAGCTTCATAAGTGACTAGCAGGAGAATGTATTGGTTAAAGGGAATAATAGCCAGTTTCTATACTTATAACACAGGAACAAACAATCAGGAAATAACACTTATTTCCCCAGGAACAAAAATCACGTTGCAAAGTGTAATGATTTTATAGGGAGGCTAAGATTAGCCCCTTCCTAGAATAGATCCGTGGAGATAAATTCCCGAAATAATGTGTGTACACACAACAAACACAAAAAGAGGTTAGTACACTGTTTGATTGGTCACAAACACAGTGAAAGGATAAACAAAAATAAATGTTGACCAAATAACGAGCTTTAAATTTATGGTGGAATTTCAAAAAAATGCAATGGTCGACAAAAGGCACCAAGTTACTTGGCAAGACTTACCACAGTAAATAAAGAGGTTAAGTAAATGAATGAAAAGGAATGTCTCTTGAAGAAGAAAAAAAATTGAATTTCTGTCAGTCCTGTCCAACTACATAGAGTGCTTAGTGTTTTGTTATGTGTTCTTTGTGATGAAGGAAGAAAGTTCTTCAGAGAAAAGGAGGAATTACTTCTATGTATAGAAATGTGTGTTTGTAAAAACTATCCTAATTTGGAGAGAGTGAAAATGCAAACTTACCTAGAGGCAGTCAGAAAAGAGAGAGAATTAGAATTCACTGCCAAAAGGCTTAAATGCCTTGAAAATAACAATCATCTTTTTGTTCGTCCATTGTGGTGTCAAGGAGGAAGAGACAGAGAATTTACCATTCCTTTAGACCTCTTCACTTTGTGATAGGAATCGTAGCTAGATCTTTGCCAAGGGCAGACGACTCCAAAAATCATTAATTTTTTTTATCTATTATTTTTTCAAGAAAAGTAGGCTCTACAGTTTGTCGAAATGCATAAAGCTTCATTAAATTTGGTATGGCTGATATCAGAATAAGAATTATTTGAAAAAAATATTTATTTTCTCGGATATGATCATTGTTTCATTCTGAATGTTCTATGTCACTCTTGTCAAGAAAAAAATTATTTTTCTTACACCAGTCGAGGTCTGAATTTGTAGTTCATGTCTATGTCCTCTAGATTTACTATAGATAGATGAAGTCAGCATTTTCTTATTTCCTTTCTGGCAATTTTTTGAGCTATGAATGTCCGTATATACCCTGTGTGTTGAGTGGATATTGACGTGTACTTCTCAAAACATCCTGATAAAATGCTGACTTCATCTATCTATTATCTCAGTAAGCTACCGATAGTAATTTTTGTTGGTCTCCTAAAACTGCTTTGGATTTGCAACTTTTATCATGATTTTACTTTGTTTAATAAAAAAAAAAAAAATTATAAAAATGATTTTGGTTTCAGGTCTGGGAAATTCATTTTTATAATGGAAGTTATTTGCTTTTTTTTTTCACAATCTATAATTAGATTACCCCAAAAAGTTTGCTCAGTTTAATAAATAAATTAGGATAAATGTTTATTTTTAGTATAGACTTTATTTACTGTTCTAATCCACTATTTTCTACCATCTTACAGGTAACTTCATAATCCAATCCTCATGGAACTTTTAATCTTTCTCAGCTGATAGCTGCTTTAGGTACCTTGTTGCAGTTTTTCTGGGTCTTAATTTTTTTTTTTTCTTTTTTCATTAAGAACTTCTAGTGGTGGTTCATTTTGCTTGTCCCACTATTTACTGCATTCCACATTGTTGTAAAATATCCGCTTTTCATCAGTCATCACAATTCGATGAAAAAACAAAAGATTTTGAAGTGGAAGCCGTACACCATAGCGACTAACATAACCATGCTGCTGCTAATGATTTTCAACGCTTAATTTAGATTTTTTTTGGTATATGTTGGCTATCTCTCCTATTGTATCATATTTATTATTTTCGAGTAATGTCTTGGTTTGTTTACTATAAGCCTAAACTGGTCTACTCTATTGTGGCGCATTGCTTAGAAATCAGTAAACAAAATTATGCTGATTTTAATAAATTTGAAAAAAAAAATCATGTTGATATGACAGCTGTTGCAATGCAATCAAGTGATCTTTTTTAATGGAGTTAGTTAAAACTAAGCACTCTTAATGTCATCTAATGACAAAGACAAAATTAATTTTTTTGGCCAACTTTTGTGATTTGTTGAAATAAGATGACTATAAGCCTGGTTTCAGATTCTTACGGTGCATCCTATAAGTTGGTGCATTTTAGGGGTACCTTTACTCAAAACTTCTGGCTACAATGCATGATTTGGCTACCTAGAAGTTACAAGCAGATAAAGAGAATCAGACTTTTAGTTTGATATAGATAGATAGATGGAAATCGGATCTTTATTATCGGGGTTAGCACAAACGCATATATTATATTATTTTTTTTTTGCTGTAGCAATTTTCAAAAACTATCTCAGTAAAGACATGCCTAGGGTTCCCATCAATGTACACAGAAACTTTCATGGGGATATGTTTTGTGGTTTCTGAGTTATGCTGTCACATACAGATGAATATTCTATGAGTTATAGTTAGAGGATATTGATTTACCATCCTGTGTCTTTTTCATTTGTTTATTTATGAATTTTCTTCCATTTATTCCTTCTGTGTTTGCTTATCAATGTTTTCTTTTATTTTTTAGGTGGCCACAGGCAATCAGCAGGTAATCTGGACTAAATATACACGTATATCTGATTATATTTAATTGACTAAACTTACATAAATGGGACTTAATACTTCAAAGCCCAACAAAGGTAAACGATGAACTGTTTCTTATTCATTTGTCGTAAGATTTCTATATTTTGTATGTGATGTCCTGTTCTTTATTTCTAGTATGCATTAGGGTTTTTTTGGAAAAAAAAAATGGCCAAATTGGTATATTATCTCAAATAATCAGTGGATTAGTTTACAAATAAAAATGCCAATCAGAATATGTACTAATTAAACTTGTACATCTTTACCAATGAGGTGTAAGTTTATTTGGCAAAGTTACTTATGTTTGCATATAATATATCAAAAGGAGGTAACCAATAATGCCGACTTGGGCAGCTGAGCTACTACTGTATTAATAAATG
Source organism: Thysanoteuthis rhombus (assembly GCA_963457665.1). Taxonomy (NCBI): domain Eukaryota; kingdom Metazoa; phylum Mollusca; class Cephalopoda; order Oegopsida; family Thysanoteuthidae; genus Thysanoteuthis; species Thysanoteuthis major. The sequence continues at coordinate 4,163 of CAUOPZ010000474.1, forward strand.
AGAGCTGAAAACTTGACTATTTAGAACTATTTTATTAGATTCAATTTTAAAGGATATAATTTAAGGTTAGGATTAGTTTTGAGGTTAGGGATTAGGGCTAGTTTTAGGGTTTGCATTGTAAGTGATAATGAAAAATGATTGAACATTTTTATCCATTATTATAAAATTAAAAAAAATATACATTAGCAACTTATATAATGAATATTTGTGAAACAACCCTGAAAATAGATTATATCCTTCATAATTAAATCTTATGAAATACAATTTTAAATGGTCAGGTTTTCTGCTTTCATTTGTTCCTTAATGCATTAGTAGCAGCAGCAGTCAACTATCTGTTAACTCCCTTTGATATTTTAATTTGCAAACCAGTAACAAACCTTCACCAATTCTTCATGACTTTATGGTAGAATTATTGAGCCTGAGACTCAAAAGATTCTTAGAGAAATTTTCTGTATGCTTCCTGCGAGATTCTCTTTGCTTCAACTCTTCAATTCTTAAAAGAAAAGGTTGAATTTCATTACCAAGGGAAATAACTCCTGGATAAAATTCTCCCTTTGACAATTTAATGAAATTTGAAAATATTTTTCCTATTCAGTTCAAAGAAAAGTTCCTTCATTTTTAATTCTTTTCATTGGAGAGTTCTATTGTCAATACAATGATTATAAGCAACCTATGGATTTAAGAGTTAGAAAGTTTTTGAGATGTTTGAAAGGAATGGTAATCAGTTGATGTCTGGTCAAGAGAGTATGGAAGATCAGGCAGAGTTTTGAAATTCAGCATATTGTAGTGCTATTTTTGTAACTTGTGGTTTACCATTATTATGAATAAAAATTTTGTGAGCCTAGCAAAAGGCCGTAGTTATCCCCGGGTGCAGGTGTGAGTGGGTGCAAAATTTCATCTGGCCTATAATGCCTGTTAATAATGATGCCCTCCTCTAGGCAATAGTGCAACTGTTCCCCCCACCCCCCACCTGATGCAGTCTTTGCCCCTGGGTACTGAGAACCCTTCCTACACCATTTCATTTTACACAATTTTTTGTGCATCAGTAAACATCAGCTTTGATATTCCTGATACTGTGGAGGGAAACAATGGACCACACCCGTAATAGACCACTATACAATGATCCAAACTTTTGTTGATGCAACATTAGCTTTAGTGAATACTCATTATATGAATAGCTTCATTATGGTTGAACCATTGTTCAGTTTTTCTTCTTCTGGTTATTGTATGTGATCGAGGCTATTATGTGGCTTATTTCGTCTTGGCAGATGGTCTTAGCAGCTTCAGAACTTTGAGCTGCTCTTCCTGGGCGCTTAGTATGGAGGAAGAATTATGTCCAAGTTCCACTTCCTTCTCCGCTGAAGGCTTTCAAAGGAAAGAAGTACTCCAAACATCCAGAACTCTGCATTACTGCAGGGGATGCCTCACCCCGGGTGGTCACTCATCTAGATACTGGCCAGACCTGATGTTGCTTCAACTTGAAGATGATCTTATGAACTGGTGTATCAAACATGATTTGGCCCTAAAAACATCAATAAATGAATTATATTTTGTGATTTCATGTAGGGTTCACTTGCCGAGTTCCCTTATTTTTTCTAATTTGCTACAAATTAGGGCAGTGTCTTTTTGAAAGGTGCATGTATGGAGTCATCATCACTCTTTTATCATCTGTCATTGGACATAGACCTTCCCGCGGATTTGCCACACTTCTCTATCATTGGCGTCATGGAGCTAATATTTCTTGAACCAGTCCAATTCATCCTACCATCTCATATTCAGCTGGCCTTGGTTTCACATGTGAGCTCTGGAGATCCATGTTGTGAGTTGTGATGTCCATTGATTGTCTGCCATTCTTGCAACATGACCAGCCCATTGCTATTTGGATTTTCCAATAGATTCTATCATGTCTTGGACTCCTGTTTTTTCCTTAATATACTGTGCTGTCATGTGATTTCTCCATGTGACGTTGAGCATGGTTCTCAGTTTATAGGGCATGTTCCAAGTTTCAGTTCCATAGATGACTATCGGGAGGATGCATTGGTTGTTCTTTTTAGGACTAATAGGATTTCCTTGTTCTTGAAGGTTGAGCTTGCTCTACCAAAGGCTTGCCTTCTTAGTGATTGTTTGCTTGATTTTTTTTTTTTTCTTTTGAGGATTTCCTGCCATAATCATCCTATAGAATAATTTTATGTCTGTTATACTAAGCTATGATTTCTAAGTGTTTCAGATTTGCCAATTGTTCAGAGTTGCCAATTTAGATATATATCTAAATTCAAAAAATTCTTAAGAGTGGAAATGAATCAAGATAACTTATAGAGAAAGATCTACAACTTGATTTTATTAGATTCCTTGAAAACCGCTGATCCAAAAATGTTCAAACTCAACACTGCAATGCCTTAGGTGCTGACTAATATATCTAGTAAATGTCACCTTGATACAATGGCCTATTGTTGAGTAATTGCAGTACACACAGACACTCACAGAGATTTCATTAATTGTAGTTAGATGGTCTGAACTTGTTGAAATTGAAACCTTTAATTTTGGGGTAATTTTTATGGAAGGGTGGTCCATGAGGTAAAGAAGAATTGATTAAATTTTAGGACCCAGGATTTTCTTTTCATTTGAGATATTAAGATGATGGTCCAAAATATCAAAACTTATACAGGGCTTTCTATATTGCACCTTTAGCAGGACACTCTTCTCCATTCATTCTTGAGATTCACACCTCCGTTTCAGAACTCCAGCAACCAATGATGTACTCTATTCTGAAACATTGCCTTTACTCAATGTTTGACTAATTTTGGAAATATTGTTAAAAACATTGAAAGCATTATCGATATCAAAATCAGTATTTTTCTCGGTGAAGAGTGAAAATGCATAAATAGTATGTTTTCCAATTATTTCTTTGAGTTTGGGAAATACTGCAATGTCATTACCAGTTTTACCTGGATGTTCCTTATGAATATGACGTCTGGACAGTTTTGAGGACTTACTGGAAAAAAAACTTTTTTGCAAATGAGATACATTGGCCGTTGCTGATTCGCTGGTAGTGGAATAAAACCCTATTGCAAATAGTTAATGTTATATTGCTGGTATTTTTTTTTTTTTTTCCAGAAGTTAAGTCTAGGCTGCTGTCAGTCTCTTCAGTAGTGCGCTCTTCCAAATACTTATCCATACCTGGAAGAAAAAAGGTAACACACAAGCACATAGAAAGACACAAAAAAAAATTTCTCTTTTTGATAATCGCACATGGTAATGCTAGCAATTAATGCACATGATTCCACCTTATTTTACGGTACACTAGTTTGAAAACAACAGCAAGGGAGATAATTTTGAATGGCTATTTCCCTTTATAGGAGAACACTGACAGTAGAACAGATTATCCATTTTGAAAGAAATTTGTTATTTAGGCCTCTCTATTTATAACCACATTGACTTTGTCGATGCCCATATTGCATGTGCTATTGCTAATTTTCAGGAGATGAGTGAAGTCTTACAGGATGAGCAAATAAATTTCTGTGTTATAATGTAATTGTGTAAGTCTTATGTTTGACATAGGTTGATTATGCTGCTCAAAGTTGGAGTCCACAAAACCTGATAATTTTGCCTTTCACTATATAAATTAGCACCTGGAAAATATTGAAACTCCAGCCCTCAGTCTTTATGAATGTCCAATATCTCAAGTATATTGCACACATGTGCTGTTGACCAAATATTGATCTTACCAAGTTGAATCTTTTCTTTGTTCCTGTCCAAAGTATTACAAAGATCCATGGATAAGGATATTACAGTTCCTTTGCAATATATCACCTGAGTCAGGCACATGAGAAACACAATCGAGAATAGAATTCTAAAGCTTAGAAACTGATGTCTCTTTGATATAAAACCACTAAGAGTCTGATTCAGAAAAGTAAAAGCCATTATATATGTACTTACCCATACTGTGCTACAAAGTATTAAGCACAATAGTTTGCCACTTGTTTACTTGTATAGAAGAAATGGCGAAATAAATATCTAATAACTGCCTAATGCTAACTCCTTCCCGTTTGTAAGCAAATACTATTGAACCAAAACTATTTGTTAATTGGAATAATAGATATTCATAAAATTTCCACCATGCTTGTAGAAGCTCAAACACCTCTCTATGGTCCTTACTCACCTCAACACCCTCTTGATACATACGAATACCCCTGAGGTTGCATTAATCCTCAAGTTGAGAAACATTGATTATAAGCTTTTTTCCACTTGTGCATATAATCTAAAATTAGTGAATATTTTCTACTGAATTGTTATGGTATATTTTTTTAAATACAAGAATGAAACTTTTGGTTTGTTTGAGTCTACATTGTGTCAAGATTGTATATTAGAGATCTTCACTTTCCTATATATTGTATTTGGTGCAGTCAAGTTATTTCATTTTATGAAATCGTTATAAATTATCAATTGCTTGTTATTATATTTGAAATTTTTTCTTCTTTGGTAACACCAGATATCTAAGCTAGTAATATATATTATATAAGAGATGGGCCTCCTGGGTAGGCAAACTAGGCACTGCCTCCTCTGAGTAAAATCATAAAGATTAGTTATTAAATATAAAAAGTAAGATTTCTAGATCTCAGTGGATATTCAACTTGAAACACGAAATTCAATTGATAATCCTGTGAATTTTTGTTTTCATTTTAGATTGTTAGAATTTCCCATACCTTTTGTTTCCAGTATATTTAAGATGGACTAAATGTAAACATAAGTGCTGTGAATGTTGGTACTTAGCTACAGATTATAACTATCCAGAAAAGTTGAAAAAAAAAAAATGCTTTTTGCCACAAGTGAATGTCCCCCATCTGAAGTGAGAGTGTAAAGTCTTTTGCAAAGTTTGTCTCTGTAGTATATGGGAGAATGTTTTTGCGTCTCACTCAACTACCTACTTTATTCCCAAATTCAACTCTGAATTATATGATAAAATGACTTTTTTTTTTGTAGAGATGAAATTACTGTATTTACTCAAGTACAATGTGATCTCAAATATAATGATACTCCATTTTTCTGCAGCTAAAGATCAGTAATGCATGTTATCATTTTAAAAAAAAAAATTTTTTTTTTACAATCGAGACTAATGCTACCCCTTAATTTTGACCCTGTTTTTTAGATTAAAGTCCTTGTATTATACATGAGTAAATATAGTATTAGTTTTTGTAATCTGTATTTCTAAGCGATAACTTGGGTTTATGGTCAACATTGTGGCAGATGAGCTAAAAAGAAAAATATATCGACTATGATTGAAAACTGTACATATTTTTTTTATGGTGTCATTAAAAAAAAAAAGTCAACTTTGCAATAGATGAGCCCGGATGAATGTCACGACTATGATTGAAAACCATTCACTTTTTCTTAATGATGTCATAAAAAAGAATAGGGCAATGAAGAGAGGAGACTTGAGGTATTGTACTGGAATTTTCATAAATAGCCAGTTTCATTTCGCTTGGCCTTTCAAGTTATAATTACATTTGTAAAATTTTTTTTTAAATTAAAAGCATGTAGGAAATCAAGTGGAAAATTTTCAGTTGCGAAATTGCGCTCAAATTTTGATTTCAAAATCTAAGGTTCATCTATTCAACAAAATTAAAACTTTCAAAAAACTATTCATTGATTACTGAAGCTATCTATGAAAAAGTTGCTCTGCAAAAAACTTGTGGAAATATATTTTATGATGTAATACCACCCCCCTTCACACACACACAGACCTAACTTAATTCTTTTACATCTCAATAAATATTGAACGGAACCAAAAGGTGTTTACATTTCTTAAAGATAAATTCCTGGAGAATTGGGATATTCTTT
>CAUOPZ010000474.1:15000-57500 GCA_963457665.1 Thysanoteuthis rhombus
GTGCACGCTGCCAAAGAACGTTGGTCACGTGACAATTTCTATTGAACGACTAACCAAATCTGTTTTTTTTTTTCCTCTTTATTCTTCTCGTGAGATTCTTGGAAGCGCAGTTGTCTGTGGACATTTTCTCCCTTGTATTTTTATTTTTTTTTTTTTGCGTAGTAGAGTCAGCCTTTTGAGAAAATCAATACTCCTGGCTAGGAAAGCTAATTTAGTTGCAGATGGTTCAAGGAAAGTTAGCGTCAGCAACAAAAGTTGATTTCCTTCCTGCCAATGGACAGAATTTAGTCGCACCAGGCATTAATAATACAAAAAAGGACATGAATTAAAGAGAGCAGATGATTTTACAAAAAAAAGAATTTTAAAAAAAATTGGTTCCTAGACTAGTATCTGCCAGTTTTAGATGAAATTTTATATTTTGTTTTTGTCTTTGTTTCATTTAAATCTTTTTCATACTCATATCTATATTAGAAACTGTCAGCATAGGTTTCTTCAGTTTTTAAATGAGTCTGGCTGACTATGAATGTGTTGTACATATAGGCTTCACCAGTGAAGCTAGAGAACTGAAAATTTAAACATTTACTCCTTATGACTTGGAAAATGGTGTTTGTTTTTGGACACCCCCCACCCACCCCCGTTATTTTTCTGGTGTGAGGTTAGGGTTCCATATACAAAGTAAGTGTATGCTAAATCAGTCCTTTTGATTTAGTCTGGCAATGTTCAGACTTTTTTTTTTTTTTTTTTTTTTTGAAAGTTCAGCCTTTTTTTCATTGATCACTGCCCTACAAGCAATGAGAGAAATGATTCACCTTTTTTTCCAATTTAATTGATCACCCCCAACATGGCATGCAGCCATGAGACGATCTTGTGGTAGTTTCTAGTGAGTGACTAACCGTGTCTATTCTTGTTTTCATTTTTTTTTTTTTGCACAATCTAAAGGAGACACTGACACTTCTATCATAATGTAAAAGTAAGATATGTATTATGTGTGTGTGTGTGTGTGTGTGTATGTGTATATATATATATATATATATATATATATATATATATATGTGTGTGTGCGTGTCATGTGGATATGTAGTTTTTGTGTTATTGAAACTTGTGAAAATTGACTAAAGAGAATTTTTTTCATTGCATAGTTAAGTTATTTGAATTCTCTAAGGAAATATTGTTATCAATTTGTGTCTGTTCACACAATATCTCCAAAAGTTTGCAATGAATTTCAATGACATTTTGCGGAAGGGTTACTTCTCCTCTATCGTAACTATCTATTGAACTGATGTTCATTCAGTTTTTTAATGACTACGATAGTGGCAGAGATATAAGCTCTTTTGGTGCTTTCTAGTAAAAAATCTCCCCCATATTTTCTGGTTTATAACTCGTACCAGGGAAAATCTATGTTCAAAGTATGCAAGGATTGTCATATAACCCATGTCTTATAGAATGTTTTACAGAAACTGATCATGAGAAAATTTCTTTTCCTGTTTGTACTATGTTAAATTACTGAAACAAACACAAATCTTGAAATGAATTTTATATTATTATTAGCATATATACGCGCAGGCGAAAAACGTAGCTTCAAAGAAATGAATATCAGTATTTAAGCTGAGAAGAAATCGGCACCTTCAAATGATCATTTGCTTAGATAGTCTACCAATGTATAAAGATGGGCTAAGGTAATACCATATTCTATTTTCCGTGTCACCAACATGCTGAATTGTAATTACTATTATGTGTTGAAAGGGAAACGTACAGAAACAGTTATCATCGGATAACCTACATGTGCGTATAACCCCTTTCAAAAATGGTCAAAATTCGCATATTACTTGTGGGTAATATAACGAAGAATACGATAACTTTATAATTATACACATTGTGCGTTGATTGTTTGTATGGGTCTGGCTGTCTTCTTATATTAATTAATATTCTTTGACCACAAACTAATTTTAAATATTTTCAATGTTGTTTTCATCACTTTTAGAACATGAATGGAATTCTATTTTAGCATGTCAGTTTCATCCCTTAGTGTGACAGGGGACATCTGCATATTGCCAAGTATTATATGTGTGGATTATTTGTGTATATTCTCTGGTTGATCCAAGTATTGCTGAAACATGAATGATATAGCATATAACTTTTTGATCGAAGAACCGTAACCATCAAAAATGCATATCTTTGTGTGTGTGTGTGTGTGTGTGTTCCAGCGCTCCTGGCTATACCGTTTTGTCTACAGACTTGTAATTGGCATCAGTACTCCTCTAGGCACTTTCTAAAATAGTTCTATTGGAAAAAAAAAATTTATTGACCTTTTTAGGGCTTTATTCTGACGGGTTTATCAATAACATCCAGATTCTCTAAAATCTAGATGTTTTTTTTTTACTCTAATTTAGATGTTTTGCAGTGGAAAATGCCAGTGATGTCATAAATAGAATTCATTCTGAACATATTTATTCTTTGATGGAAGTTTTTTTCCATGACTTCCAATTTTGATGCTATGGTTGTGCTATTATTGACTGTGATGTTGAGTTGTAGTTGTTTTGAAGAGCTTTTGCAATATGATATGATATTTTCTTTAATCTTTTTTTATTTACAGATGTTTTTAGTTTATGCTCATGGGATTGGCTTATTGTCTCTTATCAACTAAGTATATTGTTTGATTCTTCAATGTAGGAATTGAAATGCATTATGGGATTTCTGATTGATGCAAAGCTTTGTCATTGTTACTTTTCTTGCATTTGATGTACATTTATATTGATTATTGACTGCATCTATTTTTCTCTTAATTCTCCTTAATTAATGAAGCCAACTGGGACTATTCAAGGGAGATTGCAGCAAATAGAGAAGCTTTATCTCTCAACACAATGTGTCATTAGAAGAACAACAACATATGAACCTATTGCACTAGCTCTAAACCTTTTGACCCCTCCCACAGGGTAGAAATAGCTTGGGAAAAAAAAAGATTTTTAATTATGTTTTCTCATGAAATCTAAGGAAATAAAAAAAAAATCGCTTGTATAACTTGCTTGGTTGCACTACAGTCAAAATCCCTTAATTCATTAAAATTTTAAAGGTGAACAAACAAAATTCTCTTTCTTACAATATTATTTCCAATCTACCTGTACCATTTCAGCGCGTGTAATAAAACAAGTTCACCTGAGTTGACAAAACTGATTACGAATTTACTCTCAACTTGAGAGAGTGAATTCGTCATCTGTTTTTGCGTAGGTCATGTGCAAGATGTCACTGGATTTTGGTGTGGTCATTGTCATTATTGTGACAAATGAAAATAAAGTCAAAACTCAACAATACTCGGTTTGACAATAGAAATTTTTGTATCTTCCTATTCTTAAGGTCTTGGATCATTGTACCAAAATGAATGGCCAGAAACACATCAGCAAAAATCTCTGAACATTTCTTGTGTATATTTTCTACTGACCTATGTTCACTTGTGCAGAAACAGAAGTTAAAGAAGAAAAAAATACACCTTGTCTGTGGCCTTTAATTATTGATGTATTAGAAACGGTCAGCCGAAATTGTCCACGTAGGTTTCTTTGGTCGTTGAGTAGGTGTGGCACAAGTGGAACTAGAAGGCTGAAAATTTCAACACTTACTTTATGTATCCAGAAAAAGAGGTCGTTTTTGGGGGGGGGGCAAATTCAGACTTTTTAGTGAACACTCTCCTAGGAAAGGGCAAGAGAAGTAACTTATTCATAGATCACCCACACTTTTTCCAATTTTTCAATTGATCATCCCTAAAATGGCACGCTGCCAAAACACTTGGGTTGCATTCTGTTGAGTGTATAACCAAACCTTATAGTATATAAAATTAAATGAAAATAAGCTTATGAGATTGCCTTAAGTGATTTATTAACATGTTTTTGATGAAAAATTACACCTTCTCTTTTCAATAGGGCAAGTAAATCTCCAAGCCCCACCTAATTCTGATCTGGATGAAGGCCCAGGTAAGCCACTTTCTGTTTTATCGAAATGTGGAATCGCGTATGTTACATGTATTATTATAAGGGAATGAGACCAATAGTCGAAACAGTTATTAGTATAAAAGATTTTTGAAAATCTTTTTTCGTTTTGTGTGAAATATATGTTAACTAATTTTTTGTTTTGTGCGGAATATATATTAACTAATCCAATTAGTACCAGCCTGAGTTGGGTTGCGATAAAAAGCAGTAGCAATTAAGATGAAGGTGAATAGCTGCAAAAAATTGATAATGATTTACAATACTTTATCTAATGAAATAAATAAAAATGATATTGGAATATTGAAACTGAACTATCAAAAGAATGTGTTTAAGAGTCTCATTTGGACTGTCGCTTGTCACTGAGTTCCGATAGTTCAGTAGAAAGAATGTCATGTTTTAGCGAGTACCCTCCAGCATAGATGGTTGTGAGTTTGATTCTCACCAGGAACTTGTTCTATATTCCAATCTGCTCTGTTAATTTATTTCAGCTAGGTTCCTTTAAGCAGTGAGTTTAGTTGTGATAAGAAGAAACTGCAATTAAGATGTCGTAAATAGTTGCAAAAAATGATTAATAATATATTATCTAATTAAAAGAGAGGATATACAGTTTTAGTAAAACATGTTAAGTTGAAGTTTTTGTGTTCTGTTGTAGAGTAGTAATGGTAGTTCTGTGTAGTGAGGAAATTGTAGTAGTTGCTAAGACCAATGGAATCTGCCCTACCTGTTTCAGTTTACTGCCTCATGCTGTGATGTCATGTGTAGAATTGGGAACGACAGAAGTGGCCATGTTTGTATTTTTGTTTGAAGTCAATTCTCTGTGCCATGTATAAACACAGACGCAGAGATTAAACAGAGTTTGTAATTGAAATAAGGGCAAATGCAAATGTTTAGACAAACAAAAAAAGACGTACATTTAATGATTTGACAAATAAGTCCTGTACAAGCATCGCATTCAAAGCTGAAAAGGAAACATAAACATTAAACGAAGATCGATTGTGATAGAAGGCCTTAATGGAGACAGATTAGTGGTACCTTTGAAAATAAGTGGTATAGTTGACCAAGCTAGATCATCCCAAAGGTGGTTAGTTCAGTTTCAGGTGAAAAGAGCTGAAAGGGGTGGAAATGAGTGAAATTCAGTGTTTGCATTGAGTCACCACAAGGCTTTTATGGTTTCTCATATTTAGGAAGATTGTTGATAAAAGATGATAGTCACAATAAAAGAATGGAAGCCATGTTGGTCCCAATAAAACCATGAACTTTGAGTCTGCTGAGTGGCCAGCAAAATAGTATCTATCCTAGAGAAATGGAAAGTAAGGGAATAATAAGTTGACCGACTGAGAAAGTCGGGTGGAGGGTAATTAACAAGGGTACAAGTGAGTTCGGGTCTTTTATAGACAGTAGATAAAGGAAGTGACATATTGCGTTTGTGGTTAGATTAAAGCTTTCATATCTATAAGCTAGTACTTATTTATTTTTGTATTTAATTTTGACTAAAAGTGAAGAAGTCGCTACACAATTGATGATAGGAAACATGTTTGGAGATAAAGCCGTTGAAATTTAAAGTTCATAGCAGACATTTAATTAGTTTATTCATATTTTGTGGCCAAAGAAAATGCCTAACTAAATTAACTTTCAGTGTTGCCAACTTTATTTTCTAGTTCACACTCAAGATTGAGTCAAAAACATCTGAAACCTCTTAGACGCAAGCAAATTCTTCAGATATATATCTAAAATCTAGAAAATATATAAGATATCATTAATAGATTGAATGTGACTTTAATTTTAAACATTCATTCTATGAAAATATCACTTAATTAATTGAAAATAAAATAAAAATAGGTCTGGTTAGTCACTCAATAGAAGCAGTCATGTCTTTAGACAACATGCCATGTTGGGGATGATCAATTAAAAGAATTGGAAAAAGGAGAGAGCAACGAATAAGTCACTTCCCTTGTCTATTGTTGGGCAGTGATCACTAAAAAGTCAAAATTTTCAAAAACCATGCGTGAATCCTAGACATAAACTGAGAGACCAAGTTAGCTTTAACTTACATTGCAAATTGACTTATATGCAAATATGGAGAGGGTAGTTAAAAATAAAGTGTTTTTTTTATTATTCATTAAAAAAATTTTTTTTTTAATTCAAGCATAATAGAGTAAATGTTTAAATTTTCAGGCTTCTAGCTCTGTTGGTAGGGCCTGTAAGCATGATGCATACATACATACATACTGAGCCTGCAAGCCAGCCAACCGCACCAACTTAAAACCTGATGAAACTTATGCTGACAGATTTGCTTGACAGTTTCTAATATATTATTAAAAATCATCTGAATAACAATTTCTGACTTCTAGACACAAACTAAAAACAACTAGTGTTAGATATCTATCTAAATTGGCATTACTGTTAACTTTTATATTCTCCTCTTCTACTCCAAGGGATACTGTCACATGATTTCTATTTCAACCATAGAAAATGAAATAAGTCACCCAACTTCTCCACAATTTGAATGCATCATGTGACTCACAATGTCATAAATTATTGTCCAGTCACTTGAAAACAACTCTCTTATTGCTGTGTCTGCAGTTAGTGGAGGATACCTATCTAAGATTTATTATCTCTTTAATGCGATAAAGATAGTTGTAAATTCCCGGGTTGAGCCAGAGCAGATTTAGAAGAGTTGGTTTTATGGGTTGGCCCTAAGCAGGTAAAAACTAACAAACTCTTTTCAATGTTTTCATTTTATAATTGTATTCTACTTTCTATAGAATATCAAAAACATTGTTTTCCAGCATTTTCTTGTTTATTTTTGACTAGTTAACCAGTGTTGTCTAAAATGATGGCATTTATGAAATGTATGGTTGCAGACTGCATTTTACAGACAAAAAAATTTGCATTGCAGTTGGCTTAGAGGAAAGCATTTTTGTTGCCTGCAGACAAATTTCATTTTTAATTTTTGTGTCCCTTTGTGTACAAAAACATATTGATAATTATGATTATCTCTAGTTTACCTGTACCAAAAAAAATGACGGCATATATGAAATATATGAGTACACATTGCATTTTATAAATGTGTGTATTAGAGATTCGCATTGCAGTGAACTTAAAGAATAGTGTTCTGTTGACCAAAAATGAATTTCTTTTTTGTATTTTTGTAGTTTCAGATCTATGAATAAATTTCACAAAACCATAATTTTAAAACACATTTATGCTTGATTTCCTTTGTTTTCAAAATTTTTGCCACTGTGTAGTAGCTTTGTCAGGAAAAAAATATTGTACCTTTAACCTCACAAAATCTCAAAAAAATCTCAGTGAATTTCAAATAAATCTTATGGAAGGGTAGGCCGTAGGCTAAGGATGCTCTGATCGAATTTTGGGTTGGATCTGGGAATTTATTGAGCAGTTACTTGCTCTATATTTTTAGCTGTAAGTGTGTCCGCACAATATCTTGAAATGGTTTCAATTAATCTGAATTAATTTTTCTTAAATCCAGGATTTTTTTTTTTCTTTTCCTTTTGATTTGAAAGATATTTTTTCATTTTCAAATTTTATACATTTTATGTTTTCATTCATGTTTGTCCTTACAATATCCCGAAAACTCTCGGTGAATTTCAATTTAATGGAAGGGTTGGCTATGGGCTATGGAAGAGCTTAATAAATTCTTGGGTGGATTGATGAATTTTTTTTTTTTTTTTTAGTTACCTCCCCAGCATCGTTGCTATGTATAAATTGATTCTCGTATAGTTTTTTTTTTTTTTTTTTTTGTGACAATGGTGTTAGCATTTATGTGCTCCCTGAGTGCTTCTTAGTTATGTCCTTATGTTTGCTCATCTGGTTTAGAAAAAAGTTCATTATACTCTGAAACAATAGGCATTTCAGTTTATTTAAATCATTAACTGAGCATGTAGTATTCAGGCTAGTCTTCCTATAAGTCATTCTAATGCTACTAAAAATAAAAACTATGAAAATTGTTTGAAAAACATAGTTTTATTCCTACACGACTTCATTTATGTGATTATCAGTAAACTGCTTTGAATTTTTACTTGCTGTCATCCATATGAGACTTACTTCTGAGACATAGAGTTAGTTTTATCCAAAGTTAGTATTGTATTCTGATTTAATACCAACTTTTTCTGTCAGTTAGTTGGTATTTGACCTTGAATGTTATGTAGAAGACCAGTCAAAAAGTATTAATGATTTGACTGTCATTCAAAGATAACTACTAATATTTTTCTTTTTACTGCTTACTGAGTGACTAGATATCTTTTGTATTTGTATAAATTGAAAGAGAAAATTTTGTCTTTATGCCACATCTCTTCAAGTCTTAACCAAATGTTTACCACATTTTAGCTTCAATCAATTCTCTTATCTAAATGTTCTCAATTCAAAATTTTGTTTCTCAATATTTTGAAAAAAAAAGGTGCTTTTGAAGCAATTTATATTGTAATTTAAAGAAAATAGAATTACTTATAACTCTTCATTAAATATTGGGTTGAATCCAATTAAATCACTTGATCAATATTATGATTAACCAGGAATCACTTATATTTTGTTTAATTATATTATCAAGAAATGGATTCATAATCCAACTAGTAATCATAAATGCGTTATATTACTTTGAAACTCTATTTGAAATGACCTGCGGTTGATACAAGGTGATTGTATCATTTGACCTAAACAGCATAAATAGAACGCAACAGCTTATTTTCTTTAATTGTTTATTCTATTTATGCTGTCTCAGCATTATTTTGTTCTTTGCCTCACCAGCAGGCTGTTTAGCTCAATGGTTAAGAGCAATGCTTTGTTAAAGCAGCTAAAGGTTTTATCTCTGCAGCAACCCATTTTCTTCAATTGTTTATTCTATTTATACTGTCTAGGCCAAATGGTACATTCACTGTATATTATCAGGAGGTCATTCCAGATAGTTTCAAAGTACTGTAACGCATTAAACATTGTATTTAAAAAGTAAGAAAATCCTATTTCATTCTCGTTTTTTTTTTATTTTTTTTGTTTTTTTTTCCAATCACAATAATTCAAATTCAAATGATTCTGTTCAATTCTCTTCTTTTAATTTTTACTTCAGAAATTATTCAAGACTAGTGAAATAACTGTTGTTTTGTTAACTGTGTACCTAGGAGTGGAAATCTAAAGTCCTAGCATCTGGAAAATCTTGTGATCATCCTAGCTCTTTAGCAAATCTCCCACTCACAGGTGCTCGAAAGCGAGTTTAATTCCATCACATTTTACTATTTTGTCTTTTTTTCTTTTCTCACTGGCTGATACAGCTGTTCTCCTTTAGCTTATATCTCTATTTCACGCTCTATCTTTTTGCTTACCCTTACCCGCTGTCACTCTTCTCATTCTGATTGTGTTACAACTCCACTCTCAGAACGTCACTTCTCTTCCCCCCCCCCAACACTTTCAAGGTATAATTTATATCTTCAAAGTGTGACAGATGGAAATGTGATTGGTTGAAGTCTTTAGACACTTAGCAAATTATAATATAGATTGGATTGCATCGACTTTTGATAGCTCAACAAGTCCGTTCAGATGATGTAATGGTTAGCACGTCTGCCTCACTTGCAGAAGGTCTCGAGTTCGATTACAGGTATGAGCTAAGAGCATTGAAAACTCTTCATTAAGACAAATTTCCTTGTAGCAGCAAATTGTGATTAGGGTGGAGGTATTCCTTAAGTGGATTTGCATCCTACCAAGGGTGTGGTCATAAAAACCTGTAGGAAATCCTGGTCTTGACTTGACTTGAGACTTGCAAGGATCACCAATCTGACGCAGGCAACAGTCACTGAGACTTTGTCATCGGCTGTCATACCTCAGTGGGAGTTGTCTCCTAAGAGACAGATGCTTTACCTACCTACTTTAACAGTCACTCTGATTTTTTTTCTTTCTTACCAGGTATGGTAGGTTGAAATAATCGTTGCTATTAGTTCTTTCTAATTCAAGTCTACTGGGCTTTGAACAGTAAGTCCTCCATCTTGGAATAATTAATTTTTACTTTTCGGAGGTGAAAGACTTTTTTAGTGATCACAGCCCAACAGAAGGTGAGGGAAGTAAGTTATTCATTGATCTCTCTGCCTTTTCTATTTTTTTTAAATTGATCATCCCTAACACGGCATGGTGCCCAAAGACGTTGGTCCTGTAAAGGTTTGTATTATTGATTTGTGTTTATTCTGTATTTACACTTGAATAAGATTTTATTTCTATTTTGATTTTCCAATCAGCAGTTTTTATTTTCTCATTTCAGTTCATGGTTTGACTTACAAAGTGAAGGACCAAATAGTAAGTGGTACAATGCCTTCTGCCCCGAGTACTGATGAGTCTGATTTGGTGGAGGCTGTCGTTGGAAATATAAATGATCTTCAGCTGGGCAAGTATGTACTGCTTTTACCATGGCAATCAAGGATTATAAATTGCTTCTACCGTGGTAATCAAGAATTGTAAATTGCTTTTACCATATTAATTAAAGATCATAAATTGTCTTTACCATGGTAATCAAGGATTATAAAATGCTTATTCATACTTTTAAGAATATGATTATTAAGAATTGTAAATCGTTTTTATCATGGTAATTGAGGATTATAAATTACTTTTACAGTGTTAATTAGCGATTGTAAATTTCTCTTGCCTTTATAAATTCCAGGATTGTGAACTGCTTTTGTCACCATAATTTCCCAAATTGTTGACTCCTTTTACCGTAGTTGTTAAGGATTTTAAACTTCACATTTTAAAAAGTTATGTGAAGTTGACAAACTGTTTCTAATGGAATTAAGTGTCAGCTTGTTTTTAAATTATCAGAAATATTTGAGTTGAAGTGACTGAATGAAAAGTAAACCTACAAATATGAATTGTTTTCATTGACAAAGAATTAGATCATTATTTTTCAAATGTATGATTATATTTGCACTCCTTGCTGAAGGAAGAGATAACATTTTAAAGTGTCCCTCTCAGCAAAGCAGAACACACTGTATAAACCTGTTTTACCTCTTTACTATGGAGTTTGTGTTGCTTGGGCTCAAAGAAGGCTTTCCCTGCACAAACTTGCTTGGTAAGCTTCGAACATATCTCAAAGATGCAGGACTGGGAACATTAGAATTTAGCAGGAAACTGAGGGGAAAAGATGGTGGACTAAATGGTATAAACTACTACAATTGCAGAATATAATCAATAATCATCACACACGTTAGTTGGTTATAAAAATTGAAATTGTGGCCCATGTAGCAACCTTAAAATAGTTGGTCTTTTGAAATTTGGATGGTACTTTAGTTCAAGTTGTTGGCAGATGCTTGATTCATTGAAAACTTTCAGTGTATAACTTCTGAGGGTATAAACAGGGCAGATGTAAGGGTTTTATGAAGCCTAGGCAAAATTTAAAATTTCTACCCCAAGTATTATACTAACTTCTGAGGGTATAAACAGGGCAGATGTAAGGGTTTTATGAAGCCTAGACAGAATTTAAAATTTCTACCCCAAGTATTATACTAACTTCTGAGGGTATAAACAGGGCAGATGTAAGTGTTTTATGAAGCCTAGGCAAAATTTAAAATTTCTACCCCAAGTATTATACTAACTTCTGAGGGTATAAACAGGGCAGATGTAAGGGTTTTATGAAGCCTAGGCAAAATTTAAAATTTCTACCTCAAGTATGATACTAACTTCTGAGGGTATAAACAGGGCAGATGTAAGGGTTTTATGAAGCCTAGGCAGAATTTAAAATTTCTACCCCTAGTTTTATACTAACAACTATTTTTTTTCAATCTGGGCTGCACTCCTAGGATCTGTTACACTCTAGGTAACTGCACTGGGATCGTCTAATTGACTACCCTGGGTTCAGATATGGCCAAGAAATAAGGACTGACGATGAAAACATTGTGTAGCAGGGTTGTAACATTTTCTATACTCCTGGAATAAAAATTGAAACTCTTGTTTCATTCCCTGTGGCAACCCATTATTTTAAAACGCAAATAATTGTTTGGGTGAGTGAGTGAGTATAGTTGCAAGGAGAGGGAGGCTGGTCAGTTTATTTTTTTCTCCTTTTGTGTGACCACTGTGACATCACCTTTAGTGTGTGGATCATGCTCATTCCAAGAATTTTTGTCAAACTTCTACAGTTGACTTTATTATTGTGAATTCATCAGACATTTGAATTTAAGACTTTTGAATTTAAGACATGAACAAAAGAGAGAAGGGAAAAGAAAAAGTGCTGCCATGACATCATCTTGGGTCAACTCGTGTTTACTCCTAAACATTCAATTTCTGTTATGAAAAATATTGTCAAACCCCTCCTATTGATTTTTGACTTTATTTTTGTTTGTCAGGACAATGACAATGACCTCACCAAAAACCAGTGACATCATGACGGCTCAAATAAGAGTTCCATTTACAAAAACTGATGATAAATTCACTTGTTTTATTACAGAAACTACTAGTGAAGGAGTTGTAACAAAACACATAGTTTAGGATTAATATTTTGTGTAGAAATGAATTCTTTTTTTTGTTTACCTTTTAGATTTAATGAAAGAGTGGAGCTTGACCCCAGTGCAGCTAAGCTTAGCGATGCATATTTAAAAATAACTTTCAATTCTTTTTTTTTATATTTCTCTTGTAGATTTATTGAGGCATTACAATGAAGAAATCTTATGTGAGAATACCTTCATAAGTGTAGATTAACATATGTGAAGTTCCACAATGCAATGTGTACAAAGTGAAAAGTGGAACCCTCCATTGCACTGTGCTTAAAAATACATCAACAACTAGGCTTTTTCTCGTTTCTGTCCAATCAGAATGAAACTCAGTTCTTGGGTGCATTTGCAAAAAAAAAAAAAAAAAAAGGGAAGTAACTATTAAATGCTAATCATAGAGTAATCCTCTTTGATAAATGTTACAGACAAGAATGTAGACAATCACATGGCATATTATATAAGCAGATAATTGTTGTGATGTTGAGGTTAACTATATAAGTTATTCATGGAAAGAATAAAGAGTAAATTTGCTCGACTTAATCAATTTAAGGATGGCACTTGGTTGTTGATTCTATGCTAGTAAATAAAATGTCAACATAGGTTTCTTCAGTTTTCCAGTTAGTCTGGCTGGCTATCTTTCTTTCATGTGTACAGGCCACACCAATGGAACTTGCAGACTGGAAATTTAAGCATTTACCCTTTTTTTTTTTTTTTTTTTTTTCTTTTCTCAGAGATCCTAGGTTTCCACAATGCCTTCCCCAAATTTGAATTGTCCTGTAGTAATTTTTTCACCATTTAACACTTTTTATACTTGTTTTTCAAAGTTACACTCTCTATTGTGCTGCCCATTTCCTTGAGACCACTGATGAGACCGGGAAACTGGGTTGTATAGTTACATCAGGGAAGTATAGGAAGTAAAGTACTGCTACAAAAAACAAAGACCATCCCATTAGCAGCTGTGACCCAGGCATTGTATCTACGAAAATCTCTGTACCAAGAGCTAATACTACCCTGACTGGAATTCTTCCTCAAAGGAAATTCCTTCCTAGGGAGCTAAGTACTTACCAATTTGAGAATCACTGGTCTGGAAAAAAACATTTTTTAAAATTTTTTATTAAAATTTCAAAATATTTTTTTTTTCTTAGGGGGCTCAATTCAAAATGTAAGTGTCTGCTAAATTTGTCCCTTAGTTTATGTCCAGCAGCATTCATGCTTGTTTTTTGAAAATTTAGACTTTAGTTATCATTGTGACACTAGGGGGCCAGGAGTACCCCGTGTCCTGAAAATTACTATGGCTGTTACCAAAAATTACTATGGTTATTGCTAGTAATTACTATGGTTATTACAAAAGGAGTTATCTGTGTTAAAAGGGATAATGTGTTTTTCGAGATACTATAGGAAGTTGAATCACCTGCACTTTCTCAATCTAATATCTTCTGTCCAATCCTGGGTTGCAAAAGCCAGATGCTTTTGGAGAAGGTTTTCATCCTGATTCGATGACCAGATAAGGGCTTAATATGTTTTTTGAAGATACTGTAGGAAGTGAGAATTACATGCTTCCAAGTGCGGGCACCTGTGCCTTCTCAATCTAATATCTTCTGTCATTTCCCTGGGTTTCAAAAACAAGGCCAGATAAGGGCCAGTGTCTGGGGTCTTGAGAGAAAGAGTAAAGCTTATGAAAGAAAAGTTATGTGCGGAGTCCTTGAGAGAGGGGGAGACTAATTTATGATCTTGGACGGACTTGCGTTGCGAGATGGATGAGGGTCAATATTTGGGGTTTTCCGGAAAGATCGAGATAACAGGAAAAAGAAAGAAAGGAAGTCAATTACAAAGAAATACAGTGTTGATACCAAGGGCTTAAATAGGAGGGATCTTCGTAACAGCAGCAGAGAGAAAAATTGGGTTTGGAGAAGAGAATTGCTGCCAGTCTCTCTCGTGTTAGACGCCGCCCTTAGTAACCGTCAACTGCTGCTACCATTCAGTAGATTACGTTCGGGACATGAGAGACCAGTCGTCAGTTTGACTTAGATGAAAATCGGCCTCCTCTCTTTTCAACTGCGAATAGGCATTTCCCGTCTCCAGAGATATTGTTAATCAATATTCTATATAAAACATTTAAACGAAATTCCGACTTGTTGCCTTCTTTTACTAACCCAGAACCACGGCTGGTTTAGTATAGTTTGTGGGGCCATCACCATAGGGAAGCCCCACATCATCATCAACCTTTTAGTGTTCGTCATTGGACATTGAGCCTTCCCAATATTCTACCACTCTACCATAGGCGTCACGGAGCGAGTACTCTCTGAATTTGTTTAGCTTGACAAGCTATCTTATTTTCTTTCGGCCACAATTTCGCAAATGATCTTTGGGGATCCAAGTTGTGAGTTGTGATGTCCAGCAGTTGTCTGACATTCTTGCAATATGATCAGCTCATTGCGATTTGAGTTTTCTTATGGTTTCTATATCTCAGACTCCTGTCTTTTCTCTAATATACAGTGCTGTTTTACAATATCCTCATCATGGCCTAACAAACGGTGAGAGAAGTAACTGTTTCATCATCATCATTTTTTAATTGATCACCTTCAACAAAGCATGCAGCGAAAAGACATTAGTCGCATCATGGTTTCTATTGAGTGACTAACCAAACCTGTTTGTCTTCTTTTCAGAGTCAAAGAAGTTGAAATTGGTAATGAAAAAGCTTTAATTGTGAAAGACGATGATGGAATTTTTGCATTTGGTTCCAAATGTACTCATTATGGTCTACCTTTAGGGAAAGGTAAGTTGCACAATGAATGTAGATATACTACTTACATCGGATGATTCTTAATTTGTAAAAAAAGGTCATTGTTGAGATGTCCTTGATTCAGTCTTTTTTGATGTATCTGTAGAACACTCTTTTGTTTCAGATCTCTGAGTGCGTCCACCCAACAATGCATTATCTTGTCCATCTTTAGTATAAGATGAAGAAACAATGGTTTTATGTTATTGGAAAATATTTTAAATGGAATTTCATTAGCATACAGACAATTTTTATGATAGATTTCACTTATCTTTTGCCAAGAAGTATCGACTGGAGTTGGTGCAAAACAAGTGCATTTTTTCATTTAAACTTTGATGCTTATTTTAGAAAAAACTATTATTTAACTATGTTGGTGGAATATACCATGTTAAAGCATGAATTTAGCTCGATTTACTTGAGCTGTAAGTCAAGAGTGGATGTTCGGAGCATCGGGGAGGAAATGGATCCCCCGAGACCACATACGCCAGCAAAGTGTTAGATGGAGAGACGAACTAGACAAGTTCAGAAAATACTGGCTCCGTGACGCCCATGATAGGGAAGTGTGGCAAATCCTGGGGAAGGTCTATGTCCAATGACGGACGCTAAAAGACTGATGATGATGATTGACTGTAAAAAACGAAATGACACCGTGAAAAGTTAAAAAGTTTTCTTTTCGTTATCTTTTCTGGTTAAGGCTGCCAAATCGTAGATGGAAAAAAAGCAAATACAAGCTATTCAGTTGTACGAGTTCAAAATGGGACTTGAAGCAGTGGAAACTGCTTGCAATATCCACCTAGTATTTAGCCAGGTGACCGTCAATATAAGTACAGCATGAGACAAGAGCTTTGAAGATGTGGACGTCGTTCTATGGTTGATGACATCCAATTTAGAGGGAACTAGATAAAATGATTCGAGAGGTTGTAGATGGACTGGACATTGACCATTCAACTGTTGTTTGACATTTGCACCTGATTTTGGATTTAAAAATATGAAATTGTTACATTTTTAAACCATAAATTTATGTGCGTTTGCATCAATGCAATGGAAAGACAATTTAAATGATGATAATATTCTTAGGTAAGGCCTTAGAAATAGCCTCTTGTACCAGGTTCTTACATGAGCTGATTGCTTTGTATCTTGTTCGGCAAGCAGATGTTATTGCATAGAGATCTATATCAGGGTCACAAATAAATCCTTTTGGCTCCCTCAGTTTGTCCAAACAGTTTTTCTACTATCACCTCTAGAAGATTGTTCCACTGATCACTGACTCAACACTTGAAAGAGAATCTTCTGATATCTTTTTTAAAGCTCTTTTTTTTATACATTGAACTTGCAGCCTCTAAATCTGTGATCTTGCTAGTGATTAGATTGAAAATGGAGGAAGTTCCATGTTACACCTTTGTTACGTAAAACTTGTGATAACTCATACATTTTGATCATATCGTCTCTGTATTTACGGTAGATTTTAAAGATTTCATCAAAGCCATTGCCTACATTTTGCCATTTCAAAGCAACTCTGCACTCTCTATGTCTTTTTTTAAAATAATTTTTCATTTGAAATCTAGGTGCCTACTGCAAAGGAAGAATCCGTTGTCCATTTCATGGTGCATGCTTCAATGTGAAAACGGGTGATATTGAAGATTTTCCTGGACTTGATAGTATTCATACATTTAAGGTTGGTACTACTGTTTCTGAATAGCTTCATTTTGTATAAGTCCTGCATATTTTTGAATATAAGGCGACCTTGATTATAAAACAAGTTCCGAATGGGGCAGAAAACTGCTGAACACGATGGACTCAAATATAAACTGAGTTTGTTATTTTGTCATAACATCATGAAAGATATCCCCTGGAAACACCATTTAAGACACTTGGTTAGCTGTCATAGAAACTTGAGTTTCTTTCATTTTGGACTTATCAATCATTGTTTTCAGGTCGTAAAAAAACCCCCCAAAAAAACAACAATCTCCTCAGTGATGACGAATGTACCTGAGAAAAATGATTTAAAATGGATATTATATTATACACACTGTATACTATCTACAGAGCATTTCATACAGAACCATGGTAATGAATTGAGGTAAAACAACGGGCTTTATTGCTCACTAAAATACATTGTATAAACCGACGCTGTATTCATATAGGCAGAATATTGGCCATTTTTGACTGACCTTGATATAGATCGTATGTATATATATATATTTATATATACAACCTGTTGTTCTTTAGTTGAATAAATGTTATGATGTTGGAAAGGTTCCAGTAAATTGTTCTCAGCATGGATTGGACACCTTATTTCTCATGAATGTGTTTGTATTTGGTCAATGCTGTAACAAGAAAAAAATTCTAGTTGCTTGAGCCGTAGCACCTATCTTCCATGATGACTGACTTGACTACTTCAAATGAAGCTCTATTCCCAATATCACTTGACTGCCAACCATTTATACACCCTGGCCCAGAGTTGAACAGAATTTATAAGAAGTGACATCATAGTTTTAGTGAGAGAAGTGCTTATTAACCAACAAATATTGGGTAATATTTTTTTTGAATTTTTTATTATATAATAGTTCTTAACTCTTCTGATTTGCAAAGAAGAAATTATCCCTTAATTTTTTTCATTTTTCTGAATTTCAGACAATGCAAATGACGTGTCTTGCAGTTGTTGATATTCTTGCCTATTTTATTATTAATTATTAATGCCCCAAAAATGTTTGTTTTACAGGTTGAAGTAGAAAATGACATTGTAAAAGTGAAGGCATCTAAGGAGAAACTAACTCACTTTAGACGAATGAAAAACATGGTTGATTGTAACAGTGAAGCACAACAGACTTATCTTTTAATTGGCGGAGGTAAGAATAGGCAGTATTTGTTTTTTGTTTTTTCCAACTGTTGCAATTTTTCATGACAATTCTATCCTTGTATATTTCAAAAAAAAGTTTCGTGTAGGATACCAACTGTTAGATTGTAAAACCAGGCCTACATTATCATTCATATAATCTAAAGCATGTCCCAAGCTGTTTGTCATGACACTTTAGTTTGTCTCTGATGATCAGTGTGTAGCAAAATCAAGTATAATTTTGCATATCTTTCAAAAGATACTTTTCCTGGTTTAGTTGAACTGCTGGAATGGCATTTATATATTTGTCTTGGCTTATAAAACTCAAGTAATCCATCGCAAAAAATTGTATTTATAAAGGGTGTCGTCAATGTGAAAAGTTTGGAAAACTCGGATCTTAAGCAAAGAGAGCCCATTATTCAGTATGTGATATAATGTGTGCATTATTAATCATAGTTACCCATAACAGACCAGTTTACTCACTATTGCTGGGTTTAGGGTATTCATGTTTTCTGACATTTACATGTATCTATCTGGATTTCCCCCAGTTTTAATTGCTCATAGTAGAAATTTGAAATTATGCACCTCCCGATGAGTAGGGAAAATGTGTTTTTTTTCTTTTTCGCTTTTTTTTGTGAAAATTCTCCCATTAAACAATTTTTTATTCGAGGGTTTAATCCACAATGAAAGTTTGACAAATTGGTCCCTCATTTTATGCCCCCCTTTTTTTTTTCTTTTTTTCTTTTTTTTAAAAATAATAAATCTATGATCCAAACCATACTGGTAGTATTTCAATGTAATTTGATTTTACCCCCACCATTGCTTGATTTATGAGGTAAAAAGCAGAATGTATGTTTAGCAGTTATTTCCCTTGGAATGCTAGTCATTGTTGCTCCTTGCTCAGAGGAGACTAATAGTTTATAGAAGAAGAGGAGAATGGGACACTGCCATGGGGCAGTGCCAACGCTTAGTCATAAAAAGCTCAGCCAATGAGACGAAAGAATAAGCCAGAATTATGGAAATAGGGATGATTAATCTGGACGTATGATGGAAGGGATGATTAATCTAAACCTATGGGACAAGTCATCTGTTACTATATGCATTTTTGTTGGCAATTTTATGTATCAAGATTTTATTTTATTCATACCAACAAGGCACAAGAATTTAAATATAAAATATTTATGATTAAAAATCTTTTGTTGTTTTTAATATTATACTCATTTCATTCCTAGGACCAGCATCTCTTTCATGTGCAGAAACATTGAGACAAGAAGGTTTTGATGGTAGACTCATTATTGCAAGCAAAGAAAACTGTCTTCCTTATGACAGGCCCAAATTATCCAAGGTTTGTAATTTGTATGTATAAGTGTCACACTATCTGTCACTCTGGAAACCTCCTAAACATAGGGGTAAAAGTGAAAGAGAAACTTTTCCCCATCTATAAGGTAAAAAGTGAAAGAAAAAGTTTTTCCTCTTGAGGGGTAAAAAGTGAAAGGGAACTTTTTCCCTTGAAGGGTCCAAAGGGAAGGTAAGTTTTCTCTCTTTAAAAGGGTAAAATATCAAGGGAAACTTTTTCACCCTTTAAGGGATCTCAAGTGAAGTCTGAAAGCTTTGGTCATTTTTCGAATTCTCAAATATTCAACCTGGTGTAGAGGGACACTTCAGCTAGTTAACCTTTAATTCTTTTTCAGGTTTTTGAAAAATGTTTCCTCATTTTCATCTTGTACAAGGGACATTGATAAACATAAGTTATGTAAAGTAAATGATTGGTTTTAGGTTTGTGCAAAAAATAATTGCAGTTTTTGGTATTTCAAACTTTGATGCTTATTTGAATCAAACTATTATCTATGTCCATGGAATATACCATTTTAAAGTGTAAATTTTGGTCTACTTATTCAAGTTGTACGTATTCTTTTCACTGTTTTTTCCTGATCATCTAAGGCTGTGAAATCCAAGATGGAAAAAAATCAAATTCAAGCAATTTTGTTGTATGAATTCAAAATAGGATGTAAAGCAGCAGGAACTGCTTGCAATATCAGCAAAGTATTTGGCCAGGGGATCGTCAACAAACGTACAGATCAATAGTGGTTTCAAAAATTTTGAAACGGAGACGAGAGCCTTGAAGATGAGGGTGGTGGGTGTTCTTCTCTGATTGACGACATCCCATCATTGAGGTGGACAGATAGAAAACAACTTGAGAAATAGCAGAGGAATTAAATGTTGAACATTTGCTCCAAATTGGGAAAGCAAAAAAAACTCAACAAATGAGTACCTCATGAACTGAACAAAATTAAGAGAAATTTGCCATTACAAAGTCTGCTCTGCACTTTTTTTAGCCCAGCAAAATCATTTCTTGATTGCATTGTGACACATGTTAAAAAGATGAATTCTGCGCAACAATTGGTGTTCTGTGCAATGGCTGGACAGAGTTGAAGTACCAGTACACTTCCCCAAACCAAACCTGAATCAAACAAAGATTATGGTCACTGTTGGTGGTCAGTAAATGGTATCGTCCACCACAAATTCTTGAATCCTGGCAAAACCATCTCGGCAAGGAAGTGTAGCCAAGAAATGGACAAAATCCACCAAGAGCTGCAATGTTTACGTCTGATATTAGTCAATCAAAAACGACTAACCCTTTAATTGCTGTAAATGAATGAACTAAACTAGGAAACTCTACCTCACCCAGACCTCTTTCTGACTGACTACCACTTTTTGAAGCATTTCAACCTCTTCCTGCTAAGAAAATGCTTCAACAACCGAGCAGCAGCTCAAAATGCCTTTGGAGGATTAATTGGTTCCAGGGCCTCAGAATTTGGTGTTTCCCCCCAAAATGGATTTGTTTCTAGTTGGCAAAAATGAATAGATTCTGAATGATAGAAAACTATACACTTTCTCAGCTTGATCAGCAGAAGCTTTTGTAGTTGATGATTTGGATTTTTTGCATAAAAATGGGTTAGCTGGAGATCAGCAGAAAAGACTTGAAAAATTGTACAGGAATCTTCATAAATAGCCAGTTTCATTTTGCTTCGACTCGTGAATTTTGATCTTGTGTAGAAAAAAACACGTATGACACTTGAAATTGTTTTAAAGTAACCTTCAAGCACAAAATCTTGTAACTTTTTTTTTGTGTATGTCTTGACTCTTGTTCCGGCATAATACCAATTTTTGAAAAAATAAAATGCTTCCAGTAGATAGTAACAAATATTATTACGAGTTTTAAACTCTGAAAAGTTTTTTGCCCTCAAACAAAAATAGTTTGTTTTTGGTACTTTATTTGACTTTGTATATAATCAAATTTTCGGTAGATATTCACAAAACAAATTTAATTTCTTCAACAGGCCATGAGTTCTGCCGCCGATTCTATAGCTTTACGGAAGAAGGAGTTTTTCACTGAACATTGCATTGAAATTCAAACAGGAAAGGAGGTGACTTTTCTATTTTGTTGATTTTAATCTCAATTTTGTGATGGATCTAAAAAATTTTCACTAAAATTATAACAATAATAAAAGTTGTTGTGCTAATTCATGAACCATAATTTGATATGAATTTTATACTTAGTGTAGACCACTAGGATAGTAATAGTTAATTTGTCTGCCACTCTTCTGGGATAATGTAATGGTTAGCATGTCTGTCTCACATGCTGAGGGTTTGGGGTTCAATTTTTGGTATGAACAAATTGTGGAAAACCCTTCATTAGGAAAAATTTCCCTGTGTACCCAGTAGCTAATTGAGTACACTCTAAACTGTAATTAGGGTGGGGTATTCCAAGGGGTGGCAAAAACTTGTCCTGGTCTCAACCAGAGTTGAGACTTGTGATTTGCAAGGGTCACTAAGTTGACACATGCAACAGAAACTGGGACTTTGTCACCAGCCATTATATTCTGAATGGTTTTCTATGAGGAGTCGGGACATTTTACCTATATTTATTATCATGGATTAATCACTGCCACCTAAATAAAATTCCACTCCCTAGGATTTTAAATCCCCTCCCAGCAGTAGACTCTTTGTGGAGAATAGGGCTGCTTTGCAGTTTCAGTAGCAGGTTGGTTTATACAGATAGCAGTTGCTGGCTCTGTTAAGTGATGAATGTAAAATCTTAACAGATTTGTAGGCTTCATGAAATTAATTCTCCAGGAAATATTTAGTCATAGAAATTGTGTAGTTTTGGTCACCATTGAAATGAAAAGTTGTTTGCAGAGAAATGTATTTATTCAAGAATTGTGTGTGTGTGTATGTATATATATATATATATATATATATATATATATATGTGTGATCCAACAGAATGATTATAAATTACGTCATATTATATAGAAACTCTATTTGAAATGATTTTCTGTCATTACACAGTTAATGTATCACTCACCCCAGACTATGTAAATAGAATAAACAATTAGAGAAAATTGGGCTGCTGCAGGAATTGAACCTGCAAACGAGTCACATAACAGTATAATACATTCAAAAGGAAAAATAAACATGACATATTTTTTCCATAAAATACAAACATTTAATCATACACAAAAGGTATTTTAGAAATTAGAATGAAATGTATGTTACATTACATCATTAATACAAAAAAAAGCAGAATGTACGTAATCGAAGCATGAAGAATGAAAAGAGAAGATGAAATTTGCAAAAATTGAAATTAACTTCAAAGCTACGATATTATAAAAGGGTTTTATGTCTGCTTGTAGCAGATGGGCCAGTGTGTGCTCGAATATTGGCGGGCCTGCTCATAGCCAGAGGAACACTAAAAGACTGAGCTGAAAACAGCTTACTATCTGTTTCTTTTTTGTTTTAAATCTTTCCATGAGAGCTTATTTTGAGAGATACATTAATCTAATTTCATTGAAAAAAATTTTGAATCCCTAAAATTAATGGAAAATACATAAAATCTTATTTTGGTCCAATTTGGACACAGTAAGAAGTTGTTCAAACGTGTATGTTGCTGTCACAGCCTCATGCCTAAGGTTTTTTCTCTTTGATGGACTGCTTTACTGACCTTAATTGCTCCAACTTCAGCCTATCTATCTACATACATCTGGATAGAGAAGAGGAGTCATACTTTTCCCAAGGGCATTACTGCAAAGATAACTCTAGCAACCTCTGTTTAATCTCCAACTTGAGTTGAGACTTTGAAAAACTCAAAATTACAATACTTGAATTATTAAAAATAAATTACCTAATAAAATAGCTTTAGGCTCTTTGATGCCAATCCATATATTGATAACTCTTGTCATTTTTTATGAGTGTACACTAGTGTTAGATATACATCTAAGAACATAGAAACGAAAAAAAAAAAGAAAGAAATTTCCATTTTCATGATTTATTGTCTGTACAAGATGAATGTTTTTTTTGTTTTGTTTTGTTCATCTTTAGGCTACAAACTTATTGATGTATCTATGCATTTATTGAAATGTCTCCCCACTGAATATTTTCCCCCCTCTCTAGATAATCAGCTTGGATGTGGAGAAAAAATCTGCCGTATTCAAAGATGGCAGCACAATAAATTATAATGCTTTGATGATTGCGACTGGTGGAAGGTAAGTTTGATTTCTCTCCACTGAAAAAAAGGTTTATATTAATGTTCCTATCAGAAATTTCTGCATAAATGTCAAATGAAATATTCTTCTTCCAACTT
The DNA here is from genome assembly GCA_963457665.1 of Thysanoteuthis rhombus. Lineage (NCBI taxonomy): Eukaryota > Metazoa > Mollusca > Cephalopoda > Oegopsida > Thysanoteuthidae > Thysanoteuthis > Thysanoteuthis major. The sequence continues at coordinate 38,711 of CAUOPZ010000474.1, forward strand.
TGTTGACAGAAATGAATTAGAATCTAGTATTCAAAGGGAAATTATGTATCACCATCACCAATATATGCTGTGTTGAGGGTGATCAATTAGTTAAAAGTTACTTCTTTCGCCAGGCACAAACTGGTGACCAATGCAGCATAAACTTACATAGTATATTAGCTCCCCTCCCATCTTGGAGGGGAATTTAAGAAAAACAAAAACATTTTCCCAATTCATTGAGTGAGGTATGTGTGCAAAATTCAATGGTAATTCAAACTAACTTGAATCTAACTATCCCTTGTTTTATGAGGGTCATGTATGTTATTTCTTCCCTACATTGAACTCATCCACTTTTGGGAGAAGGGGTTGGATTCAACGGGCAGTCTGTTGGGTTGAAAAATTACATTTTTCTTTAGTTTAATTCAATAAGCACATAGATATATATATATGAATATCAGAACATATGAATAAGCTAATCCCAGCAACAGTGATCAAACTGGTCTGTTGTGGGTAACAATTATTGATACATTGCAAACACTCAAGGTTATTCTGACTAAGTAAACAAAAAGTCAGAAGCAGTTGTAGATAAAAAAAAATGTATGTATTGCATATCTAAGGGGCGGGGCTGCATTTATATATAAACCCTTTCCCATAGATATGTGTGCACTTATCCACATCTTTCTCAAATGAAAGATGCTAAATCAATATTTTGCTGATGTCAAGTTCACAGTGAGCAATTGGCTCATTTGAAGGACATACTAGAAAAAGGAAGTCATCCAGTGATTTTGTTATCTGATACCATACTGCAAATGCTCATGGTCCTGAGATGGGGGTTCACCCCCATGTGGCATATTCTTTGGACCAGTCACCCCCACGTGGCATATTCTTTGGACGTGTCACTGTCAGACTAACCAGCACTCCAAGTTGCCCTACATGCCATAACTGAAAACTAACCATGTTTGATTTTGGTGGTAGGTTTAAGCAGAACACTTGTCTGGATACTCCCTAGACAAATGATTTCAATTGTCTATTGCTTTCTCTGCTGAATATGGACTCGTTTAAGAAGTGGTTTTCTTCTGGCTATTCTGCAATAATAATCTATGTGATAGAGATGATTCATGCTAAATTCTTTGTTGGTAATTATACTGCATCAAATAACATCAAGTCAATGCTTTCGGGAAAGCTCTTGAAATATCCAAACAAAAAATAAGAAATTGGTTCCTTTTTGCTCAATGTCTCCAATCATGCAAGTTGAAGATTTCTCTGTGAAATAATCAAGAAGTATTCTGACTTGTATCTTTTTGCAAAAGCCAGATGAAATTCAGTATCTCTGAACTTTGAATTGTTCTGTTTTAGCCCAAGAAGTCTTGAGCTGCCGGGAAGTGACCTAAAAAATGTTTGTTATCTTCGAACACCTGATGATGCAAATTTCATTGATAAAGAAAGTGCTGACAAAAATGTGGTCATCATTGGAAGCTCTTTTATTGGTAAGGAAAAGAACGTGCTTGTCTGTTGCAGAATAAAACTCCACTCCTATCTACTCCAACTGAAGATGATTACTGTAACTTTTGTATTGAATATATGTTGAATGAAATAAATCATAGGAATGTTTTTCTTCTTTTTAGTATAAATGTATTTATCTATTAGAATGAAATAAACTCAAGCGTATTCTAACATAAATTCAGGTATGCATGTGAGATTTGTCAATTTAGCTCAGTCAGTACGACACCAATCAGTTGGTCATGATTTCAAATCGCGGTGGGGGATGATATTCCGTCTGTTTGTATTCTCCTTTCTCTTTATTTTATAATCTACTTCTAAACATTTAGATTAGGAACCCATTCCCTGCTCTAAGATACTGAACAATTTTGGATTTTCCTTGTTTTGAATCTAGAGTTGTCAGTCTCCTAGACTTGTTGCCAAACTAGGGTGAAAGGCCCTGCTGGCTCAGCCAGCCCTGTAATTTACCCATAGTTTGGGTAGGGGAGAATAGGTGGATTTTATGCCTTTCTCAAGGGCATTAGTGCTAAGTGAATGCAAACTGTCTCTGTTTGACTCTATTGATTCCATTTTCTATGATGCTAACTATTAGGCCTCTAACACCTCTGGAATCACTCTTAGGTGTTCAGTTACTGGGTGGGGTGGAAAAGCTGTCACATTTCAATAAGCGGCGGTTCGGAAAGAAACTATGGTCATCGACACAATTTAGTAGCAACCAAACAAGAAAAAAGGATGATTGAGAAAAATTTATAATAAGGATGGGTTAGGCACATGAGAAGTAAAAACGTACAGTATTGATAAGAAATAAGAAAATTCTTTTGTTTTCGAAGAAAAATTGAACTTTGAAAATCACTGAAATTAGCGGAAACAATTGAACTCCATTAAACTATTTATGAGAGCAGTGAGTCATACCAAGTTCTCCCCCTTGCATTGTTCATAATAATAGTCTTTTGATGGAAAAATTTTGACTCATCCGTAGTTGTCCATCCCACTAACTATTAGGGAATCGAGAGTAGAGAAGAACTAATTAATGGGGGGGGTCCAAATAAGGGCGAGTTGGGGGGGGGTAATTAGTCACTTTAAATTATTATCACTATTTCACCTGTGTTAATTGATTACCTAATATGTCACTAATAGAATGATTAGTTATTCAAATGGTAGTTATTTCAGCAATATTTGTCTTCATAGTTACTATGACAAAATAAATGATGTACATTTTACTATTCCTTTTATTTAGCATAAAACTTGTAAATGAGTTTTTTTTTGGTTTTTTTTGTGACTTTCAAGGAATGGAAGTGGCTTCAGCTGTTGTTGGTAAAGCAAGTTCAGTGAATGTAGTCTGTCGAGATGATTTACCATTCAAAACTGTCTTCGGAACCGAACTAGCTAAAAGAATAATGGAGGTATGTTCTGTTATTGTTTTTGTTTCATCTTATTGCAGTTTCTTATAATGTAGAACATTGTTTTTTGTTTCTTTTTTGTTTTTTTTGTTTGAAGACTCAGAATACATCTGTATATCGCATAAATGAATCACCGTACTCCAGGTATGTACAAAAAATAATTATCTAGAAAATTATCTACAATAATCTTTGGAAAAAAATCCCCAAAAAACAGGGTCTCTTATTTAAAAAATACCAACACAAGTTTTGGGCATTGTTGGTCCGAAATGACCATAGAGACCGAAAGGAACACTTTTTTGGAAAAAAACCCAAGATCGATTTTAGATGGTGACTAGTGCTACACCTGAGTAAATCTCCAAGATTGTAGCCCCGAAAATGTGACCAGGAACACCCTGAGACATATATAAGATGAGCAAAGAGAGAAGAATCTGGATGTTTGGCTGAGTGGGCAGTTTTGGGGGCTATGGTGACAAACAAAAATACTCGTGTTCTTAATTTTGCGCTTTCATTTGAAGATTTTGATGTTAGTTCATGTAGGTTTGTGAATGTTAATACAAATTCCTAATCATCCTTTCTTTATTCTCAGACCTTCGGATATAATTTGTTTCTTATGTAGATATGCAGTATTTCCTGTTCATATTCAATGTAGTATTTGTAAGAGTTTGGTGTCAAAGTCAGTGGCAGATTAACTATCAGGCTGAGTAGGCTTAAGCCTAGGGGACAATAAGGGAAGGGGTCCTGAAGGCAAAAATAAAATGGTTTGAGTGTATTTTGGAAGTAGTAAGAGCACTGTTGTAAAAACATGTAGCTGTGACGAGTCAGTGTTAGCTTATGTTTTGTTCATCAAACGTAACAGAGAATTACGTTGCATAATCAAGTGGAAGAAAGAAGACAGGGGGAGAACCTCCGAGTGTATTTTCAGCTACGGATCACTGCTGTCTCTTCTTGTTGTGTTCTTTTGATTATTTACTTTCCTCCACTATTGATATATGGGGAAAAGTTTATGATATGCCAGTCACTTCTGCTTGAAGAAGAAACTAATATTAAAGATCAGTTGCTACCCTTTTTTTTTCTCTTTTTTTTTCTTCTTTTTTCTTTTCTTTTTCTCTTCTTTTTCTTTTCTTTTTCTCTTCTTTTTCTCTTCTTTTTTTCTTTTTTCTCTTCTTTTTTCTCTTTTTTTCTTTTCTTTTTTTCTTTTCTTTTTTTCTTTTTTTCTTTTCTTTTTCTTTTCTTTTCTTTTTTCTCTTCTTTTTTCTTTTCTCTTCTTTTTTCTTTTCTCTTTTTTCTCTTTTTCTTTTTTCTCTTTTTTTTTCTTTTTTCTCTTTTCTTTTCTTTTTTTTCTTTTCTTTTTTCTTTTTTCTTTTTTTTTTCTTTTTTCTCTTTTTTCTTTTCTCTTCTTTTTTCTTTTCTCTTCTTTTTTCTTTTCTCTTCTCTCTTTTTTCTTTTCTCTTTCTTTTCTCTTTCTTTTCTCTTTTTTCTTTTTTCTCTTCTTTTTTCTTTTCTTTTCTTTTTTCTTTTCTTCTTTTCTCTTCTTTTTTTCTCTTCTTTTTTCTTTTCTTCCTTTTCTTTTTTCTTTTCTCTTCTTTTTTCTTTTCTCTTCTTTTTTCTTTTCCTTTTTTCTGCTGTTCTTTCTTTTTTTTTTTCTCCTCTAATAGTTAATGTGCTGACTTGTTTTTTTCAGCTGCACAAAGACAAAGGAGTTCATTTCCATTACAACTGCAGTGCAACTGAACTTCTAGGATCTGATGGGAACCTGACTACCGTAGTGCTAAATAATGGTACTTCATTACCAGCTGATATTTGTGTAGTTGGAATTGGTAAGTTTGAGATTTTCAATCTTTTTCGTATAATTTTTCCATCTATATGTAATCATCTATAAATGAATGAAAAGATATTAAAGATATCAATCTAACTACTATTCGATTCATGCAACACATTCTTCTGACCCCCCCATACCCCTCTGTAGTAGTACTACATACTAGATGTAAACAATAGTGAAGGCAAACTAACAAGTAAAGCTATTTGATGTTCACCTACAGCTTGTTAAGTTGCAAACATGTAACTCAGTTTCACTCACTATTTAAGCAGCATAAAGTTGGCTGAACAGTTACACTACTTGCCTGTCAACCTCATGGTCAGATGTTTGAATCACAGTAGGGTTTTGTTAATTTTATCTATCTGCTTGCTTTAGTGTGACAGAAACCAACAAACTAAAAAGGGACAAGGGCTTTTATATAATAAGATATCTAGCTGGGACTTTCTCTAAATCTAATTGCTAAAACTCATCTGATCAAAAAAACAAAAAAACATTAAAGGGTATTTTATTCTGTCTCTCAGTATGGGATATAAAGCTGTATTGAGACATTATTGGTTCATCTTTATCATAATATCAATTGTTGGACATGGACCTTCCCCAAGATTCGTCCAATCTCTCTATCATGCACGTTGTAGAGTCAGTACATTCTGAACTTGTCTTAATTTTTGTCAGCCACAGTTTCTCATATGTTTTCTAGGGATCCATGTTGTGAATCTTGATGTCAAGCAGTTGTCTCACATTCTTGCAACATGACTACCCCATTGCCATTTGAGTTTTCTGATGTTTTTTTAATGATATCTCTAACTCCTGGTTTTTCACTTGTATACTATTTTGTCTAATGATCTTTCGATGTTGAGCTTAATCCTCTCATGTGCATGTTCCTTGGTTCTCGGTTTGAGGGCCAATCTTTTAGTTACTTTCGATGTTTCAGCTCCATAGGTGACTATCAGGAAGATGGACTGGTTCAAGACCCTTTCTTTTAAGGACTGATAGGATTTTCATGTTTTTAAAACTTAAGCTTGCTCTACTGAAAGCTTGTCAACCTAGAATAACCATTATTGCTTGCTTACTATAGTATTTATTTCTTTTGAATATTTGCTTCCATAGGAGTGTCTCCTGCAACAACTTTCCTGAAGGATACAGGTATACAGATGAATGCTCATGGATTTATAGTTGTAGATAAGGTATGTATATAACACAAATCAACTGGTTCATCAGTGAAAACTAATTCTCTCTAAAAACCGGTCTTGCCGAGTGGGGTTCATTATTTATGGCAAAAACTCTTAAAAAATGGCTATAATCAGCTAATCTTTTTCCATTTCAAGCCAACTTTAAGGATGGCATGTATACTCATTTAAAGCCCACTTATCTAATAAAATAATCATACACTAAGAATCTGGAACAAATTATCGTATCTAATATGTATAATTAGTAAGATAAACAAAAATGAATGTACAGCTTCTATTAATAATTTGGGTAACCTTTGCTTTGATGTAGATGAACTTATGGTGTTGTTTTAACCAGCATAAAAAGACTCCAAAGTCATTCATAAGCTCTAAAAATCAAAATATCAGGAATTTAATACAATAATGAAATTAAAAGCCAGTCTTTTGTAAAATATCAGGTCATCAAAATTCTGGCCAAACTAAACACCACCATAGGTTTATGTGTGTCAAAGCAAAGATTACCCAAATTTTTAATAGAAGTTGTACATTTAGTTTTGTTAAACTTACTAATTGCTTTTTTAAAATGACCACATTTTCAGCTACTGTAGATTTTCATTAGCTTAATTAGAAAAAATATGCCAGATGTAGGTGAAAAATGGCAACCCTGATTCTTTCTGTAAACAATATCGCTTCAATTCCCAAAATATCAAACAAAGATTGAATGACTGGATATGGCCTTCAAACCTAAAATACAGGCATCTCCCTGTTATAATGTTGGGGTCCAAGTGATAAAATTTAGCTTTTCAGGATCTAGATTGATATGATAGTGTCCACCCTCTTACCCTCTCTCCCCCGAGGGCAAGGGAGTAAGGGAGGGGTAGGCCTATGCAAATGCAATTTTTCAAACATCACACATGAATTCCTTTGATTTATTGTTGACAATGGAGAGTGTAAAGGCAGACAAAAATCAAACCAGAAATCATGAATGTAGATGTATTGTTCGACAGGTGTTCACTTTTGACCCTTTGATTACGACAAGGTGGCATGGACAGCTTGTCAAGATTCTGCGGTAAAAAAAAGTTCCATTGTGTAATCTCTAGCAGAAGCAGCTGAACAAGAACCATAAGTTCAAGAATGTGTCCACCATCTGCGGTAATAGTTGTTGGAGGAGAAGTAGGAAAATGTGGATGGTCCCGGACCAAGTTTCATATCAATCCAAATTGGAATGGCTGAGAAAATTTATGTTTAACATTACTAATTGTTGTAGTTTTAGTAAGAGGAGGAGGGTGATGGAGATGGTTCAACCAAAGGTTTAAACCAAGTTTCATATCAATCCAACATGATGCAGCTGAGAATATTTATATTTAGCATTATTAGTTGTAATAGTAGTGGCAGTGAGATGAGAATGGTTCACCTGAGGGTCTGGACCAAATTTTTTTTTTTCATATCAATCCAACATGATATGGCTGAGAAAATTGATGTTTAACTGATCAGGGACCAAATAACTGGAAAGTGACTTGAAGAGATATCTAGATACATGTGTAAAAGTAAAATCTGCCTCACAGAGATAAGCAATAATTATCTTATTAGAGAAGGCATGAATCCACTTCTCCCGCCATGAGTAGATGAGTTTTAAGCATGGGTAACGGAGGAGGGTTGGGCGTGGCGCTAGCAACTCCACCCCGTGAAAACTTGCTAGCTAAACTGCAAGAACATTACCCAGGGTGGTGTGGTTGAGGCCCTGAGCACCACTAGTGAGTTGAAAAAAAAAGAAGAAATTTGTCTTTGTATTGCTTAAGGCCATAAGTGTGGTACCACCAGTGATGCTTAATTATTGATGGGGGTTTGGAAATCTGCCACAATCTAATGAGGGGCTGGTGCAATAGGCCAGGCAACTAGGAAATTATGGTCACAACACAATTTCGGAGGGACTGAACAAAACAGTCATCAAAGGAAGGATTATAGTAAGGATGGAATAGGCTCATGGGAAGTAAAAATGTACAGTATTGACAGCAACATGAAAATTTCTCAAAGAAAAAATAAACTGAAAAATCTTGGTTGTACAAGATTTCGAAGTTATTGAAATCAGCGGATCAATTAAATTTGATTAAAACCAATGTTTAGAAGCACAATTAATTAAGGCCTAAAAGTTATCTGTAATATATCTTGTATTTTTTTTATCTATATGTTGAGAAATCTCCCAACTCTAAAATTCATGGACCACTTTTAATTGACAGTGGAACTGCTCGATGGATAGAATAAAAACAATGGAGCTCTTCTGTTGATTAAATAGAAAAAAAAAAATCTTTCAAATCCATCAAATTGTCGAAGGGAGATAATTTCGATCAGTAGTTATTTCCCTTCATATTGTTCAATCTCTTTAATGAATTTAAGAATAAATATATCTAATTTTTCCCCTACCCTAATTTTGATTTACAGCATATGCGGACTAACAAGGAAAGAATCTATGCTGCTGGGGATATAACACAATTTCCACTATTTATCAAAGGTGATGCTATTGTAAATGTACAACATTATCAAATGGCTCATTCCCAAGGTAAGTACTTGTTACTTTTGTTTGGACATGGTGTCAATAAATTACATAATTCAGTGGTTATTATTTTTATTTTGTGAGAAGTGCATATTGAGCCATCTGAGATTCAAAACAATTTTGTGATCATTTGACTGAAAAAGTGTTTAATTGTCCATTTTGATTATAAGTCTTGAATATATTTTCAAAAGTCTCTCGGATCAGTTTTTAGATAAATTGTAACCTGACAAAAAGCTATGGGCTGTTTAACTCTTATATTCATGGACTGCTTGTGATTTACAGTGGAACTCTCCAAAGAATAGAATTAAAAATGATAGAACTTCTGGTGATCGAGTTGAAAAAATTTTTTTGGAAAAATCACCTAAGGGACAAAAGAGGGGTAAATTTAATTTGAAAAGTTATTTCCCCTTGGAACATCCAAAGATTTCTTCCCAAGGTTCGCCAATTGCCAGAAGCTGATTGCCAAAGCTGAAGTTCTCTGTATTTCTCTCAGGGGAAAACCTCAATGACCCCATGAGAATCACTTCATCAACGTCACCCAAAATAAACCAATCATAATAGAGCCCATTTCATGTGAGTTTGTTGCATAAAGTCAATAAAATAAATATATAACCGTCATGAGTTCAAGGGATTAAAATGAAGTAATTCAGCGTGTAGTACAAATGAGATGTCTGTATAGGATAACAGATTAATTGAATAATCTGGTTACAAGTATTGAGACATGGTCTTCCCTAAAGAATAAGCCTGGATCATCTGTTGGGATGGAGTCAGAAGAAGAGAAAATTCCTATATCATCTGTATCTTAGAAGGATGAACTTGCCAACCGACATTATTTGTTCTCTTGATTTCTTCTTTTTTTTGAGGATTCCATTGAGATACGTTGTCCTAGATAGATGTAGTGGTCCACTTTCTTCAGCTCTACATGTTGGATAAACAAGGCTAAAAAACTAATGGTGGCATAAACTGTTGTGTTTTTTTCCCCCATGGAAAGTGGGTCAGAAGATTCTTCTCTTTGTTTTTGTGTGTGTGTGTGTGTGTGTGTGTGTGTGTGTGATCAGATGCACCTGGTCATATTTTTGGGACTACATCCTTGAAAATTTACATGAGTATACCACTAAGTACCATCTAAAAACAAGATTTTTTTTCTCTCTCTCCTTTCCTCTTCAAGGGCTTTTTTGGGGGTCTCTAATTATCTTAGACCAACAATGCCCAAAGATCAATTTAAAAAAAAAATTTTTTTAGATAATTAGTTCTGGTACACGTGCAGGCTAAGGTGATTCATTCATGTATGGTGAGGAGATTTAAGTGCTGTTTTAAAAGTGAAAAAAAAAAGTTGAAAAGTAGTTGAACTCTAATCTTTTAGTATCTCTAATACATCTACCTCAGTTTCATGTTAGTCTGGATAGAGAAAGCAAAAACTAATTGTTTTCCCATCTGGAAGAGGATCAGTGGAGACAACACTTCTGCTTTCTTTTTTTGCTGAGGACCTTCAAATAATGCTAGAGGAACTGAATGAAGAAATGAAGATGCTGTCAGCAAATTTGCGGTGACTTAGGTATTCTCCGTCTACTCTGGGTTCCCTTGTATGCCTTGTCTAGGTTTCAGAAGATCATCTCAAAGCAGGCCATAGAGTGTTTGAGTGAGATGGTATCGCCTTCTCTCACTCCTTTCGCTAGTTGAAATGTCTTTATGTAGCTTGATGAAGGAGTTGCCGTGTAGGTAGATATGTTGAAATAATCTGACATACACAAGGTCTACGTCTTGTACAATAAAATCAATGACTTTGGGGATCTCCACTGAATCAAAAACTTTTTTTAAGGGTCCTGCGAGAGGCATTTATGTTGTGCTACTTTCTCTCTTTGGTTTACTGAATGGAGATGATCGATGGTCGAGTAGTTTTTTTCTGAACCCAGCTTCTGGTGGTTGGTTTTTATCTAGCCTTTTGGTGATTCTGGTCATGTTGCAAGAAAATTAGATAACTGCTTGATCCCCAGAGATCATATGCAAAATCGCTGCTGGTGGAAAGTAAACTTGATGAATTCAGAAATAATTAGCTCTGCAAAAGCTCATGGAAGAGAGGTATGGCAAATCTTTGGGAAGGTTTGTGTCCAATGACAGATGCTAAAAGGATGATGATGCTATTGTTTACTGCTTCAAAGACCAAAGTGTTCAAATTGCTGTTGGAAATAACTGAAAAATATCATTACTGTTTTTTTTCTCCTGTAGAAGTGATAAAATTTAGTTTTCTTTACTCTTGAATTCATACAAAGAAAATGGAATATAAATCTAAGGGGAATGTAAACAATTACGAGTGGTTTATGGGTTTATGACCATCTCTATTATTATTTGGACTATCCTCATCTTGATTGTTTTCCATGAAAAACAACCAAGATGAGGATAGTCTGAAGAATAATAATAATAGAGATAATAATAATAATACCTCATCTCAAAAATTCAGAGAAACACTATGGGTTTATGAGTTGAATGCTTTTTACCTAAAACTGTTTTAAAATTCTAATGAAATAAAATTTATTCCTGTCTATATGTCTTGTAATTTCAGGCCATAATGCTGCCTTGAATATGTTGGGAAAACTGCAGGAATTTAAGAGTGTACCATTCTTTTGGTCTGTGATGTTTGGGAAAAGTATTCGTTATGCAGGTCAGTTGTAATTCCATACTTACATAAAGAACTTACTTGCTTAAATTATTTTCTGTTCGTATAGAACAGGGCATGAATTGCTCCTATCTATTCTCCTATCACCTGAAGTATTGAAATGGTTTAAAGAATTCATATCAATATATTTGGACTAGTATCCTGGTTGTTACAGTGACAATATTTTGATCATTGTACTTGCTGGCCTTCTTCATATATATTGAAATTTATTAATGAAGCAATTTTTGTCTTTATATCTTTCTTTTTTTTTCCTTTTTCAAACGTGTTCTTACATTAATTTTTCTTTAATTATCTACCTCTTTTTAGGTTATGGGGCTGGTTATGATGACACTGTTGTTTTCGAGGATGGTCAAAAAATTGCCACCTTTTTTATCAAGTAAGTATTTTTGTAGATGTACATTGAGGTGATTAGGGACGTCTCATGATGGAACCATTTTTTTCTGTTGGATGTTTTGCTCTGAAAGGAGCCTACCTTCTACTTTAGATGGAACCCAATGGTGTATGCACAGGTATTTTTTTTTCCCTCTGAAAACATGGATTTAGCAAATGACTAGGAAGTTCACTTAAAATCATGAGAGCCATCATATATTAGAAAATATTGATAGCTTGTTGATCTGGTGATGCTTGCAAAAAAAAAATTGGTTCTTTTATGAGACACCCTTTATTATTATTAATGGGTCCTCACTAAAGACATAAATGTATATCTTGATAAGGTAGCTGTATACTACTGAACTTTTTTCTGTATGATTTGTGTACAAAGATAAATATTTGCCTTTTTTTTGTGGAAGCTGACTCCTGGTTGAAGTAATGAATGAGATGCTATGTTTTGAGCCAGGTGCAGGTTGTGAAAGTTTTTTTTTTCCTCCCAAAATAATGAATTTGGCAGATAGCCTGGAAGTTCACCTGAGTTCAGTTCCACCTAAAATCTTTGGGGTCATCATGAAGTAGCTCATCATTGAGACTTCTCAGCAGGATTTTAGACAGCATTTGACCCTGGGGGTCTGCAAAGTGTGGGTGAAATTAAAAGGCAAATATCCCAAACCTTTTTCACTCATTTAAAACTATGTTGGATCTTGTCTAGGCTTCTGATATGAAATCAATTAGAAAATATTGATAGTGCATTGAACTGGTGTTGCTTGCAGGAAGAAAAAAAACAAAAAATGGTTACATTACAAGACACCTTTAGGATGGATTTTATAAAGGTCTCTTGTGGGGAATGTAAAAAAAAAACATTGAAAGTATCTTGATTTGGTTTTTGTTTGCAATAAAAAAAAAGTCGTTTTTTTTTTTTTTATGAGGCACCAATTTGGTTGGATTTCATGAAGGGTCTTGACAAAAAATCGGTTTAAAAATCTGGATTGTATTTTGATTTGGATTTGCTTACAAAAAAAGATTACTAGAGGATGTTTCCTTGGTACAGTCGAGCACCCCTTATCTGAAAGCCGAAACTTTCGAAAGCCAACAAGGCACATCACTCATTTTGACCTGAGTAAAAGTTTAGTTATCTTCCTTGAATTTTTTAGATGTGTGCAATTATATTCACACCACAAATGGTGAAAGATGAAACCAGTTAAAATTCTCAGAATTAGTTTCCATTACATTTACAGCTACTTGTAATTCAATGCTCATTTGTTTTTATGTATCTTGAATTTAGAAAAAAACTAACATAAGATTCAGTGTATTGTAATCTATTCTCTCATCTTTCAAATGTTTTCCCACCTCAAAATCTTTTTTTTTTCTTTTACTTATTCTAATCTTTTTTTTTTTTTTTTTTTTTTTTCATTTATCCATTTCACTGCAGTCACTTTCTCTTTAACTCAGTTCAATAAAGATTTCGTTTGTTGTGTCTGAACACAGAAAAAATTCCAGTAAACTATGAAAATAAAATAAAATAAAATTTTTGCCCTCATCCTTAGTATATCTCATCCAAAATTATTTCAAAATCTGAACGGAAATCTGAAACTTTTCTGATCCCTAGCATTTCGGATAAGGGGTGCTGAACTGTACAAACCGAGTAATTTTCAGCTAAATTCATATTGAATATGGCCGCTAGAATAACTTTGATAAAAGTATTGAGAAATAATAGAGAATGAAGGTTAATTCTTATCAGTGTCAACTGTAATTTAGATAGGATTTGATTTTAGAAGTCCATGATTACTGCTAGTGGTACTACCTAAAAGCTGTTATTTAATTCACCCCTGCCAATAGAGTTGGAAGAAGTACGAGTATTCAATGGTTTCTTTCTGTCTGTTTATCCAATCTTTTTGATTGAGACATATTCTTTTGATAATTTCAAATATCCTCTCATAATAGCTCCAAACATTGTCAATGAATTTCAATAACATTTTGTGGAAGAGTGGGTTTTGATTAAACTTTTGGGTTGATCCAGGGATTTTTTCACTCACCTCCCCTGCATCGTAGCTATACATGAAGTGGTTTTCATTCAGTTTTTAATGACAATATCATTAGCTGAGGTTTGTGCTCTCTGAGTGATTTCCAGTTTCTGCTTCTGTTGCCAGTACTTATCTGTTACTTAATGTTCTATAGTCTCATCTGCGACAATCTGATCAGTCAAAACTCTCGACTTCATTGTTAAGATTTTATTTCCTGGAGTGGGGGATGAATGTATTTCTTTCATCAAAAGTTTCTTCAAGGTTCTTTCCTTTGAATTATAACATAATCTACTTTTTTTTTAATTTGTCATGTATTTACATACTTCGAAGAATATCTAAAAAAAACGCTAAGTTCATATTGAGATACATTAAACCCTTGGTTTAACGAACCATTATGTAACGGTTTTGGGGTTTAGCAGACACTGCACATGCATGTGTACAAGTGTGAAATAGTCAAAACAAAGAAGCCAGTCTCAATCATTGTGTTATTATGCATTAATGTTTAGTGTTTTCTTAATCTCTGAATATTTACTTTATTTATTCAACAATTTAGCAATCCTCACAACTATGGCAGAAAGAGAGTGTGTGAACTTGAATGTGGCTCAGAATTCTAAGTTTATTGAAAAATTCTCTCTTAGTATGAACATTTTCAGCAGTTCAGATCTAGTTAAACAATCTCAGTTTAGCAAACAATCAATTTTTGATGCTTCCTTTTTATTAACTTCAACAACTTATTCTGTATTATAATTCAATAAATTTATATTCTTTATTGTATTAAAGCTATTTTTTTAATTAAGATATTTGAAGAGTAAAAATGCTATAAAACAGCCTTTCTCAGGTAATGTTCAATCTAACAGACTTATAGCTTCAACTAATATCCAATCACACTTATCAGTCTAAGGGTTTACTGTAATTTTATCCAGTGATTTTTTTTTTTTTTTTGTTTTGTATGAATTGGTTTGAAATCTTATAATAAAAGAATTAAAAATATCTATAAATTCTCTGAATTAATTTTTTTCCTTTTTCAGAGAGGATAAAGCTGTTGCTGTGGCCAGTCTTAACCATGATCCCATCGTTGCTAAATTTGCAGAGCTTTTATTCAATGGAAAGACTTTATCAAAGTCAGATGTTGCGTAAGTATAAGTTTCTATTTTGGGTACTTTTATTAATGGCTATGTTTAAAGAGTGGATTAAAGAGTTATTTTACTGAGTGTCTGAATAAAATTAAAAGAAGGCAGCGAATTCATTTTGCACATTAGAATAATGAACAGACATTTAGATTTTACCTTTTTTAATAAAAAAAAAAAGAATAAATGTCTGTTAGACATGGCTGTAACAGTACCATAAAAATGCTTTCAGTTAGGCTTTTGCCTTGGCTATCTCAGCTTGTTGATATATTAAGGGATCCAAGCCTCCCAAGGAGTGGACTTGGTATGAATGAGCTGATCTTCACTTTGAACAACTAGCACAAGTGGGACGAGTGAAAACAGTTCAGGGCTTCCTTTGTGTGAAAAGGTCCGCATAATCCCAACTGGGCTACAGGGTCCCCCTTATAGCCAGCAGAAAATAGGCAAACCATTCTTCCCTGATCCCTGCAAGTGATAGGGTTATGATATGGTTCCAGGGGAATTGTATCGACTGTGATCATCTGGCTTCAGTTACAAAATGAAAACAGAAGGAACAAAGAAGTTGGTGTTGTTACAATAAGAACAGCTTTACTCCTGATCAGCTTGTAGAGTAAATGCTGTCTTCTTATCATCATCATTACCATCAGTCTCTCAACGTCCGCCGCTGGACAGACCTTCCCCAGGAATTGCCACCCCTCTCTATTGTGGCCATCGCAGAGACAATACTTTCTGAATTTGTGTCTCCATCTTGTATTCTGCCTGCCTCAGTTATGCATGTGATCTCTGGGGATCCATGTTGTGATGCCCTTCTTGCAACATGAACAGGCCATTGCCATTTGAGCTTTCTTATAGATTCTATGATGTCTTGGACTCCTATTTTCTCCCTGATATATTGTACTGTGTTGTGATCTCCCCATGTGAGGTTGAGCATGATTCTTTCATGTGCATGTCGCATAGTTCTCAATTTGCTGATCAGTCTCTTGGTTAAGTTCCGTATCTCAGCTCCATAGGTGATTATTGGGAGGATGCATTGGTTGTATACCCTCCCTTTTAGGACTGATGGGATCTTTTTGTTCTTGAAAGTTGAGCTTGCTCTGCCAAAAGCTTGCCATCCTAGAGTGGTTCTTTGCTTGATTTCTTCTTCTTTTGAGGATTTCATGAAGATTTTTCTTTTCCCTGCTTTCAAACATAATTGGCAGCCATTAAAAACTAATTGTGTCCAAAGATACCCCCCCCCTCACAATATAGCGTCAATATCTTCATAATCTCTATCAGTTTAATAAACCTGCCATTTTACTGTCCTGGCAGTCGTGAACTATCTTTGAAATCATCACCTACGAGTTGCAATGTTCCGTATAATTCTTGTCAATAGTGTGCACAAAAATCTCCAGTTGTGCAGATATTTCTCCTGTAATGAAAGTGTGTTTGCTTTCCTATTCGATATAGTGAATCAGTATTTTTTCTTTAAAAAACGCGGCAAGCTATCCACAGAATTCGAAATCTTCAGTGCGAACATTAATTTCCTTTGTGAGGTGGTTGTGAAATGTGTGGGTGCATGCACACCTTAAAGGGAAGCATGAAAATACCGAATGACTAATTATAAACTGTAGGTTGAAGTGAGTGCCACCACTCTGGGTGCTTGTCGCTTCTAAGTCCCTTTGAAATATCACAAACAGACTTGGTAATGTGATATGTGTAACCCAAGCAGGGAATGGGTGGTGCCGTAGCCAGCGTAAGGACACTGCTTACATAATTTAATTAAAAAACCTAAAGGTTTTGTTGAACTTTCGACCAAAACTATCAACATAGGTTTCTTCAGTTTTTAAGCTGGTCTGGCTATGTAATGTAATGTAATGTATGTATGTATGTATGATGCACCTATGAAGCTAGAGAGTTTGAATCTTCAAAATTTACTCCTTATGTCTTGGAGAAAACGTGTTTTTTGTTGCTCCCCTACCGTTTTTTACAATGTAGGTTTATGCTAGATTGGTCCTCAGTTTGTATCCTGCTGCATTAGTTCTTGTATTTTGAAAATTCAGACTTATTAGTGCCCAACAAAAAGATGAGAGAAGGGACTTATTGATATTTGAAAAAAGGTGTAATCAATGAATAACCCCAACACAGAGACATGATGGTTCCTGTTGAGTGACTAACCAGACTTATTATTGAATAACTGTTGCCATCAAAGGTGATGAAGGGTTCTATACTTCTTTATAAGTGCTCCTGGCCATACTGTTTGATCTACAGACTTGAAAATTGGCATCAGTACTCCTCTAAATCTCATCTAAAAATGGTATTTTTCTATTCTGAAAAAAAAAAAAAAAGAAGCTTTTTTTGATTTTCTTGGTTTATTAGTAACAGTTTGATTCTGGAAAATCTGGATGTTTACTCTATTTTAGATGTTTTTCCAGTGAAAAATGCCAGTGATGTTATAAATTAAATTTATTCTAACCCTATCTACATGACTTCAAATTTTTTTCAATTATTGACTATTGACTTGTATGTTGTTTAAATTTAAACTTGTCTTATTGTTTATATTTCAGAAACAAGTCCAATGAATGGCTATTTAGTTAAATTTTAGGCAATTTAGTACACACGAGACTCCAGCTCAATACAACACTGTGCTACTAGACATTTCCAAGGTGCTGATTGATATAATGTCATCTTTAACGGGTGGTGGTGCAAGCTTTAGTTTGGCAATAAATTCAAGACAATTCATCAGATGGCAGTCAATAGTTTCATTTATATGTGCATGAGGAGAGAAGCAATGAGAAGTTATGATCCTTGCAATAAAGCATTAGGGCCGGCCATTTTTTTAATTGGCCAGTCTGAATGGCTAAAAGTGGCTATATGTTTTAAAATGGTTGGAATTAGGTATATATAAATTCAAGAGTTACATTAATGTAACTATAAACATCTTCCACAGCAAATATCACCAATGGTTTAAAATGCGGGTCCCTTTACCGGAAGATTGCCAAAATATGACATCTTTAGATTGAGAGGAACGTTTTTTGAATAAGGGTCTTATTTTCATTATTTTTCAATAACTGATAGTACATTGTATGATAATACTCTCTCTCTCTTATATTTTGGTTTATTTGAATGTTAATATCTGATCAATATGTTGTATATCTATACTTCTCAGACCCATTATACAAGTATTTTGAGTGTTACCTGGAAATTGAATCTTCCTAGATATCTGGAAATTAAATCTTGTCAATTTTTGCCATTTGAAAAAAAAATCCAGCCAATTCAAGTCGTTTTAAGTGGCCGGCCCTGATGAATTATAGCAAAGATTGCCATGAAAGTCATGTTAACAACCCAATTTACATGAATTTTTGTGTATGTATTAGATATATTCATGAGCACTTGTAGATCAGATATTTATTGGCATAAGTTTAAAATGTTCACATTGAAAATAAGCTACCATAGAATTATACATGTAGCTTTTAATATCATCATAGACAAATCATTGAAAGTTATATTCTTTGAATTTACACTAATTAAATCAAGGTGTAAGAATTCATCCAAAAAAAGGTTTGGTGTTTAGGCTTTTGATGTTAATGCGAATATACCATCCATAGATAACGGCCATCTAATAATTATATATAAGCTGTTTCTCTTACATGTACATTACTCACTGGCTTTTTTTCTGACTGTTGACTTGATTGTCCGATCACATCTGTAGTTCACATATCTTGTCATGTTATTTCTTGAATAAAAGATTTATTCTCCGTATATTTCTGCTTTCATTTACTTATATTTATTTTTTCAAATTTTATTTACTTTTGAATTCTTGAATATTTTGAAGCTATTTCATTTCTCATTTACATTGAATATATATTGTACAAAAGAATCAGTGACCTGTCATTTTCTTGACGAAGGTAACTCCCTTTAATAAAATACTTTTGTACTATATTTCGATGCATTTCCCCACATAACTGAATATATTTTCAACAAGTATAGTGCAGAGGATGGTGTCTTCATTATTTTAAAGTAATATTTCTACAGCAGTTTATAAACAAATGAAGATGGTCTGTTTGCTGAATGAGAAATTATGTTTTCCTTACAGTATTCAAGAATGAATAAAAAGCTTTAGCCTTCAATCGTGTAGCTCCTATGGAGAAAAGTGTTTAAAGGACTCCGATTTGGTAGAATTACAATTTCAAAAAGGATAAAATGCT